>JAINRI010000255.1:0-25977 GCA_025413485.1 Ficus microcarpa | reverse complement strand
AACTGATAACTTAATGTTATCCTGTAAAATAAATAAATAAATATTATATGGTGTCATGTTATGACATTCTTTGCAATAGTTCTTTTCTTTATTTTTTTATTTTATGGGAAAACTCAATCCAAGACATGAAGTTATGGAGCACTTTTTGATCTAACTCTGGAGACCAGATGTTTTTCCATATTTGCTCTGGTTGCTTGCTTTAAACCAATCCTTGGCATGCCACTCACACCAAATATGGAAAAGTAGCTTGTAGAAGCTTCTAGGCTTCTGAAAAGCACTGCAAGTTTGACCATCTAGCTATCATCACTTCCCAACTATCATTCCTGGGATACTAAAAATACGATTGAGTTTGTCAGAGCCCTCTAGAGCCCATAAGCTTTTATGTTCCTAGCTACCTCTAAAATGACTCAAGACTTCCTCTATAAATAGCTCTCCCTTCCCACAGCAAGACACGCACAACTAGTCCCAAAATCACTCCCGAAAACACACCACAACAACTCATAAGCACAACACAATCTCACCTACTCTCAGTTCTCTCTCTCTTCCTCTCTCTCCATTACAACCACCCAAAAGTTCAATTTTTAGTGTAGAAACTTATAAACTCCATTATATTCATCAAGTTCTTCATTTCAGGAACATTTCTAGAAATCACCCAAGTTTGTCACCAAAGGCAACTCATGTTCATTCTCTAGAATGACCTTGAGTCACATCCAAAAACACACTAGAGAAAACAACCCATCTCCAGCTTACCTTATTCGAATCTCCATTAACTATTTGATTACTCCCTCCACCTTCCTTTGATTTCACCGGTTTTCTTTAGTCGATTCTTTGTGTTCTATTGTAGATTATCTTAGTGATTTGGCAATGGAGGATGTCCTAGAAGCCATCCTTCTTCGATTTCTTTCAAGCCTAATCGGACCAAATCATAATGGAGGTTATATCCTAGTTTGTTTGTTTTTTATTTGTGTTTTGTTTTTTTTGCTCCAACTTTTAACTTCTCTAGTCACTTTGGATCCATCACCAGCTAGTCAGAAATCGTCACAGTACAACTCGGATACGTCAACCACCGGATCTATCGGGTCCCATCAACACCCCACCAAATATAATTTTAACATACTAATAATGACCTCAATATCACTAATGGATGCATATAAAAGGGGTTTACTACTCTGTTTAGCAAGGGTGGATCATTTCTACTTAGTAGTATGTATATGCTTAGTTTAATTAATTTGATATTAGAGATTGATCTTAAAATAATAAATGTATTAAATTTTGGAGTTTTAAGAAAACTTTCAGAAGTTTGTCATTTAACCTCTTAACTTTTGTTCAATTTTAATTTGGCTTCTACTATTAGAAATGCTATCCAATTTGATTACCTTTATATATATATATATATATATATATATATAATATATGCATATGTGAGAGATATTTTATTGGTATTTTAACAAAAAAGAACTAGTATGAAACCTAATTTTGAATATGGGCTAGTTAACTTCGGATTGTCTCACGAGCAGATATTCATTTTCATCGGAGTATCTTTTATAGATTTTTTTTTTTTTTTTAAATTATCTCTTATAGAGATATTTTCCCCATATTTTGCTGATTCCATTATAAGATCAAATCCCATTTTAACAACCTTCGAAATATGTCCCATTTTCATAAACCGATGTTCATTGTACATATTCAAAAAAAAAACATGAATATTTATGTGTGTGTATATATATATATATAATAAAAATTTGACTGATTACCGATATAATCTAGTGACAATACTATATCTAATTCTACTAAAAAATATAAAATTTGAATCTCCATTCTACATTTAAAAAATATAAAATAAATCTAACGATCCGCGTAATGCAAGCCGCTACCGTACATACATATCGTAACTTACTTACTTAACGTAATTAACGGAAATTTTTTTTATACGGAGCGTACGAGTGTATAAACGATTATTAAATAGAGATGTTCGAACATAAAATAATATAAATAAAATAACAAAACGCGTAGTGGCTATCATCCCACATTTCACAGCTTGCAGTGCCATGCTCCACAATCTGTGTCAATATTGCATCACAGATTGTTGCTAGGTTGCTTACCTATGGCATAGACGTAAGATTTGAGCTTTCGCTCAGCAAGTACAACTATTACGAACCATGACACAAACATAAACATGCATGAACCAATTATGCTCTCATTATGCTTTCTTATTTATTCTTATTCTTTCTTATTCTTTCTTATTCTTTCATAACTTAACATATTAATGGGCCCCATAAGTGTTTGTACCGTGGTGCGCAGCTATGGAGTGGTTGGGGCGGCCAGCCCAATCTAACTCAAACCATAAATCAAACCCGACCTAACGTGGGTCGGTACAACACAGGTAACTTACTTGCCATCATACTTTTCATCATGTCATACTTTGATCTTATTCTTATTTGTGGGCATGCTTCATGATGTCACTCGTAAATAAATCATAAAACATATCATAACATTTCATAAACTTTAAAACAATCATATCCCATCATAACATCATATAAACTTTACACACATCACATAACATATCATAGCATACATACATCAGGCAAGTAACATAACAAAAAAAGCCTATGCTGTAGGCGGAGTTGTGCTTACCTCGTCTGCTATGTCCTATACTGTGCTGTTCCAAGTTAGGGTGTAACAACAGACTATCTCCTGTTATTTCAAAGGACATAGGGTAAGAATTCATAATCATAACCATAAAATATTGGTGACCTAACCAACATCCATACATAACCTTAGTTATATGTCCCCCATACATACACATGATAACTTACTTGGTTATAACAAGTAACCCTAGAGTTCAAAGCCTACCATACTTGGTTCATAACTTATTAGGTTACATAAGGTAACCTTGGGTACTAAGCCCAAACACACATAAATAGGATTAGGTTACTATTCCTAACCTTGGGCCTAAACCTTAACATTCTCAACCCACATCCTATTGGGTTACTACGAGTATCCCTGGGTTTTAGGTTCATTAACCAACTTAGTACCTTGTTGAGTTACATTGGATAACCCATGGTGTAGTCAATCTTGGTCAACTAAAGTCCAAACTCCTAAGTTATTTCCTTTTAGTTTACTATGGGTAACCTTGGGCTTTGGGCCTAGTCCAGTAACTCGGGTATTCTTCCCGGTTACCATTGGTCGTCATCTTGTTACTAAATTTTAAGATACCTTGGGGTCCAAAATTCACTTTTATTTTACTTTGGAAAAACTTAGCATTTTATGTCCTTTTTGTACAAAAAATCCTTTATTCAACTTATGAAAAATTGTGACTCTTAGAGTAGGGTTTGTAAAAATTATTAAGTATTGGAAACTGCCTTTGGAACAGTTTTCCATAGTCAATTTATCAGTGTATGTGCAAGAATGTCATTTTCTTGCACTGTTTTAGAAAATCCCATGCAGGAATTTCCTGTTTCCTGCACAGTTTTTGAAATTCAATTTTATTTAAAAATCTGGGTTGAATCCAAAAAAGTTTTCGTCATGAAAGTTTTAGATCTCAAAAAACCATACAACTTTTGTGTTTTACTCAAGACTTATTTCAGGTTCTAACCTACCCATTTCCCCTGTTGAACCTACTTAGCCGTGCATGAAGTCTGGGCATGACCAGGTTCGGATTTTTGTAAAAACCAAGGTCATTGGAGCCTTATTTTCGAAAACGGTCAATGTTGACCCCTAGAAAAAACCCTTCTCTACAACTTTCATGTTTTAAGTTTTTCTAAATTCAGCCTTTAAGGACCTCAAATCCTGCTTTCTAGAAAACTGGCCAGTTTTATCCGAACTGGTAGTTTTCTTGCTTAAATTCATTTTACATCTTAATTCGCGCATTCTAACTCAACCAGTCACACGGGGAGCCTAAAATCAGTCATGCAACATTTTTCTAATGTAAAGTTCCATTAATTATATAATCAATCATGCTCATGCAAACCATTGGTGATTTTGCACTAACTAGAATTTGCGTAAGTTTTGGGTTTGCACAATCCATTCAACAGATCTAACAACCTAACATGCATATTCTACAACATTCTTAAACATATTGGGGACATACAACCATATCATACATCAATCATCCAAACCTTAATTTCATGCAACCAAATCACATAATCATGCATAACTTTGCAAATTAAAACCCCTAAGCACCCAAATCAAGCACAAACCTAAAATTCCTAAATCAGGGCAATGGAAATTAAATTGAGCTTAAGCTCTTACAAACCAACTTGAAATACACTTAAATTTCCAAATTGAAGTGTGAATTGAAAAGCTTAGAGTCCAAAGGGTTTACTTTAATCAATTCAAGGGTTGAACTAGCTCGATTCAAACTTTTCCCTTTCTCCTTTGCTTTCCACCACAACCGGCCTCCCTTAGCCAATGGGGTTCCAAAAATTTGGCCACTTGGTTGGTCCTTCACCAAAAATCCGATCACCACCCTACAAGTCCTTTCTTCTATTATTTTTTTCTTCCTTTTTAGTTCTTTGAGTTCGGATTTTTAGGGGGAAAAGAGTGGAGAATTATTTTGGCATGATCTATGGGTGTTTTCTCATTTTTATGAACCAAATGAGCCACCCAAATACCTATTTATAAGTGAAAAATAATTAAAATTTTGGATTTATTTTTAATCCAAAATTTGCTTATTGGTCCTTAAAGCAAAAATAATTGCCCAAAAGCCCTCTTAAGTGGCCGGCCACTTGCTTGTAGAACAAGGAAAGATTTTTTCCTAATTTTCTTTAAATCCAAAAAATCACTTAATTATCTTTTGGATGAGGTGTCCTCCCTCTTAGACCTTGTTTGGCTTTTTCTCTTAAAATGCAGTCCATATTCATACTAATACAGATATTTCCAATAGTGCTATTAACTAATAACAGTATTGTTATACCGGATTATAGTCCAGAATTCATCTGTGTAAAAATAGACTGTATAGTGCCATTTAGCCCTTGATATCCTAATTAATGTGCTTGATTTTTCTATGGTGGTTTTGAATCTTATTCTTACTATCTTGTCCGTAATGACGGTTTTTCGCAATATATTTTCCATACTTCTTATCATATTACATTATCGTCATACTTTTGATCTTTCTGGTTAACCTTTAACTTTTCCCGTCAACTTTGACTTTTTCGGTCAAACTTTGACCAACATAAAATCATAAAATTTTTCTACCTTTTTGCTCAAAAGGTCATATGCTTGATTAAACAATCATTTTTGAGTCTTATAAAATCATAAGAACTCGAAAAATTTAATAAAAATCCCTTAATCAGGCTTTTTCATAAATACCTTCACGGTACACGTTAAATTCCTTTAAAAGAAAATCGTAATATCGTAAAAACTAGTTATTAAAATAAAGATCTTGAATTTTTTGCGACCATTACGGAAAAAAGAAAGCCAATACTATTAGTGTAATTATTGTAATGATACTACTGTTATAATAACAATAGTAATAATACTATGGTTCGACAATTATTAATATCATAACGACACTATGATACAACGTCTACTATTTTAACTATAATTATACTATGATACTGCTACTACTATCATCATAAAGATACTATACGAGGTAAAAAAAAATTTCTATTATAATAACCCGAAATTATGATAAACTTATGATTTCCTTAGAGACAAGAGAAATCTAATATTGAATCATGTATGTCGATACGAAGCTCATGATCTGAGTTAAATATCAGTATATGTTGAGTTCTCAATTAATTAGCTACGAGACTTAATAATAGTTTGCTTAGTCAAGCATGAGATCTTTTGAGAAAAAAGAGCAAAATAGAAATTTATGATTTTTATTCCAGTCAAAATTTAACCAGGTTGACCTTAGATTTGACTGAGATGGTACTGTAGTGTAATCAACAGTATAGAAATTATACTGCGATAAACCGTCATTATGGACGAATAAGCAAGAATAAGGTTCAAGACCACCCCATAAAAAACAAGCACATTATTTAAGACAATAAGGGTTAAGTAGCTCTAAGTTATAAGAAAAATTTATACGCAGTCCAATTTTACACAGATGAATTCTGGACTACAATCCAGTATGACAGTACTGTGTTTAGTGAAAAACGGTATTAATATTATCTGAGTTAGTAAGGAAATGGACTGTATATTTATATTAAGGGATTTTTTGAAATTAAGTGGATGATTATGCATTAATTGGAAGCCAACTAGCTCCACCTTAGCCGGCCACCTCACAGAGACTAAAGTGTAAATATTTTATCATTAGGGGTTAAAGTACAATTTTAAGAAAAGTAAGTAATTATGGATAAGTATGTAATTATTGATTTAGGGAATTTATGAATATTTCTAACCAAGCCTCCAACTAGGCCAATGGTAGGCTAAAGATTGATTACAACCTTGATTATATTGGACCAAGGAAAATAAGTTAGAGATAAGTTTGAAAATATTTTTTTAAAAAAAAACTTGGCCTCCAAGAAACCCATAATGGCCGGCCATCCTAAGGATAAGGGAGGGAAAACATTTTTTTTTAAGGGCAAATATTTAAATTCAGGGGGAATTTGTGAAATAAAATAATTGTGAAAAAATTGAAATTTCCACCTATAAATAAGTAAGGTGGGATCACTTTGTGACCACTTAGTGAAACCCAAACTTTCTAGCTCATTCTCAAGTCTTTCCCCCCCAAGAGCCAAGCCAAAGAAAAAAAAATAGAGAGAGAGGTCGGATTTTTTTTGGTGTTGATGGAGTAAGAAGAAAATTTCTCAATCAAAGGGTAGATCCATTCTCTTGGATCTTAAGGTAATCCTCTTCACCCTTTAGTTCCTTAATTTAGTTTGATTCAAGATTTATGTGTATTTTCATGTTGGTTATGTAAGAGCATAAGCTCACCCTTTATTTTCCATGTAAAAGCTTAGATTGCTTGTATGTGCTTGATTAAGGTTTATTGGTCTTGATTTATGATTTGATGTATGTTTTTGATGACATGCTTAAGAGAAATTATGGTATGTGTGTATGCCTAGTAAGTGTTTGTTATATGTCCCCCTATGTTCAAGAAAAATTATGTTATGCATGGATGATAGAATAAGATTGGTATGTGAATCTAGGGCAAAAGTTCAACCCTAAAACCCTAGTTTGGTATAAGAATACCACACGGGTTGCATGGGTATAAACCAATGCATGTTGATGAAAAACTCACATTAAAGCGTTGAATGATTGATGTAGGCTCATAATTTTAACCGTTTAAGGTAGTGTGCACATAATTTTACGTAAAATTTGACCTAAAACGAAACTGCCAGTTTTCAGGGTAAAACTAGGCAGTTTTTCTGGAAACGTAATTTTGAGGCTCTTAGAGGCCGAATTTGGGAAAACTCAAAAACTATAAAATTGTAGAAAATTGAAAATCCTAAAGGGCAACATAGATAGATTTTGAAAATAAGCTCCAAATGCTTTCGTTTTTGTGAAAACCCGAGCCCTGGTCTACCCAGACCTTGTGCACGGCCAGTTGGTTTCAACCAGGGATATGAATATGTTAAAGGCAAAATTAGGTTTTGAGTAAGAAACAAAAGTTGTAGTATTATTCGAGGTCTACAACTTTCATGAAGAAATCTTTTTCAAATTCTAAACAGAATATTAAGATAAAATTAGATCTTAAAAACTGTGCAGGAAACGGGAAATTCCTGCACAGGATTTTTAGAAAACAGTGCAAAAGCAGGAAATTTCTGCATATGCATTGATACTAAAATTAAGAAACTGTTTTCAAAGAATGTTTTCAGAGTTTGACAGTTTTTAACTGTTTTTTGCTTAAAAGTTATGGTTTTATAAAAATACGGTTTTTATAAAGAATATAAAGTTTTACAAAAGATTTTTTAAGATAAAACTTGACAAAGTTTTGTCAAGAAAAGAGAAAAAAATAAATACTGGGGCCAAAAAGTATTTCGAATGTATAATGACAAAAAGATAACCAATAGTAACCGGTTAGGATATCCAAGTTATTGGGCTGGGCCTTACCCTATGGTTATCAATAGTAACCTAATGGGGTAGTAGTTTGAAAGTAATTGGGTTCTAGTAACCCAATAGGGTATCATTCAAATTAATTGGGCCTAAAACCCAGGGTTACCCATAGTAACCTAGTGGGATATGAATTAAAAGTAATTAGGCTTAGGCATAAGGTTACTAATAGTAACCTAATAAAACACTATTCAAGTATGACTGGGCCTGGTATCCAGGGTTACCTGAAGTAACATAACAAGATACTGTTTAAGTCTGGTTGGGCCATAAGCCCTAGGGTTACAGCAAGTAACCGAATGAGATAAGAAGATGTGGGGAACATATAACTAGGGTTACTCGTGGATGTTGGTTAGAATACTAACATTTAATAATTATGATTTATAATAAGGTAGGATGATCCTTACTTTACGTCCTTTTTGAAAACAGAAAGTTAACTTGTTGTTGCAATTGATAGGAGCAACAAACTCAGAACATAACGTAACAGGTAAGTACAACTTTGCCTACAGCATGGGTAAAATGTTTTTGTTGCGTGACATGTTTTTCAAGAAATCATGAATTGATTTGCATGATTTACAGATGTTGTATGTTATGATGTTTTATGTTACGACGCATTATGTCATGATGTTTTATGTTATGGTTGATATTATGTTATGTTATATGTTTTGATATAATGATATCATGAGGTATATTCACTAATATTAAACCACATGGTAAGAACATGTTTTTAAGTCATAAGATAAGACAAACTACCGTTATTGTGTCATACCGACTTACCACGAGGGTGGATTTAAATGGTATGATCTATGGTTTGAGTTGGATTATATTGGCTGCCCCAACTACTACATGTTAAACAGTGTAGTTCATGGTTTGAGTTGAATAGGACTGGCTGCCCCAATCACTCCATGGTTACATGCACGGTACGTGTACTCATGTTATGTAAAGGGCCCAGAAACCAAATTAACATAAGTAAGCATAATTGACTCATAAGAAAGTAAAATTGATTCATAAATTCTTTTGATAAAATGTTTTGCGGATTAAATGTTATACTTACTAAGCATAAGCTCATTACTTACGTTCATGCTGTAGGTAAACAACCTACTGGCAATACTTGATGCAAGACTATGGAGGGCTGGTACTACAACTGTGAAATGTAGGATGGATACCGTCACGGGTTTTGAAAATATGTTTTGTAATATATGTTTGTAAAATATATTTATGTTACGTTATAAAATAGTCATGGTATGGGTAAGAAAAAGTTTCAAGTATGATGGCAGCAAGTTGCCTCGTGTCGTACCGACCCGCACTAGCTCGGGTTTGGTCCACGGTTTGAATATGATAGCTTTCAAATGAGGTGTGAAAACTCGGTACTCGAGTGAGTACATATAAACATGTATGAGGATAAGTCAAGTTTGAAAGAAAAAAAAAATTTACTCTGAAATTTTCAATAAGTTTAATGTATTTGAATCAAGAAGTAAGTTAAGCAAGTACGAAGTCACGGCCCTACGTAGGTCGGGGCGTGACATCTATAACGATACTATAGAGGCTATATATGATCATTAGCCGTATGTCTAATTGAACAATTTTAATACTTAGGTTGTTGTCGTATTTTTACAACATTATTAATCCATAAAAGTAGGGTAATTATGTAAATAATCCTTTCACCAAATGTATTACTGGGTGAAAACTAACGGGAAGACCATCTACCATAGAACAGCAATCTTGATCAGAGCCAAAAAAAAAAAAAAAAAAAAAAAAAAAAAAAAAAAAAAACCTAGAAAACCATTTTACTAGTGTAAGACCAATAGATATCCAAATTTGAAAGACCTTGTTAAATTAGATAGTTCACCAAGTGAGACACTTGATGGAAACTAATTCGGGATGCATTAATTAGAATAATAGGTCTACTCTCCTCTTTTTTTCCCCCCTTCCTTCTTCCTTCTCTCGACGCTCCCTCCCCTTCAAGCTAGAGCTTTCCAATACATCATGCGCCCATTTCTGTTGAATTACATGTATGTGTGTGTACATATATATATATATATATATTTTTCAGATTTTTATAATATTTGCCTTAAAACAATGAAACTATAAGTTTACTCTCTGCTTCACCGGTTAACCAGATGTCACCCACTGGTTAACCGAACATGCCTAGAAAATACACTAAGGATTCGTTCAAAAAATTGTAAAGACATGTAATGGGATTGGAAAGTAAAATAAAAATAAAAAAAGGAAGAAAGATCATTGATTCGTCTTTCTAGTATTCACTTGCCTTTTAGATGGTATAAAAGCAAACACTGGTCACTCCGTTTATTATGTTTACTAACTTCAGTAATATTAATCTCGTAAATATAATTACTAAAACATCCTTTTATATGATAAAAAACACTAGCCCATAAAAACATATTAAGGGTATATAAGTCAATTTATTTCAATTGACAAGGAATCAATACCAAGTGATGTAAGGGGTTGATATTCTCCCTTTTCATTTCCTATATTGTGTGAGGCCTACTAAATTCTCATTTCCCATTTTGTAAGTAAACATAAGATTGATGAGGAAACAGAATGACAACTTACTTTTTCTTTCCCTTTTATGCAAGTAAACATGTCCTAGGCATGCATGGAAGGAGAGGGGCCCTAGTGGGGGCATGTGCCCCCACTTGGAAAAAAAAAAGTTCATATAGTTACTATTTTTTTTCAAAAGAAAAGTTCATATAGTTATTCCCAAACTTATAGTTTTTTAGAATTAATTGTGCCCCCACTAAATGCCATCCAGATTTTAGTTATCTATTTTGAGAAAGAAATTTTTGATATTACTGGCAATGAAGTTATTATGCAGAGGTATCAAAATTACGAACTCGCTGAGAACAATTGTAATGTCTTGCTTATAAAAAAGTGCGAAAAATTTTATTTGGTTTTCATGCTCTTAGTTTGTAATTTTTATCTCTAGTTGTGCTGCCACTGAGCTCAAAGTCTGTCTTTGTCCTTGGCCCTAGGTGTTCTGCATTTAATCCCAATTGATTTGTGTTAACGTTTGGCCCCTTGTTGTTTGGGCACGTTGTTAACCAAATTAGTTGACCTTAAATACATGGATTAGAGACCAAAATGTTCTATCACAGAAGATTAAGGATCTCTAATTAAATTGTATAGCTTAATTAAGTGTTCATACCACTAGGTTCTTTCTTAATAGGGAACCTAATTTGATTGTGGATCGGTATTGTCGACTAGTTTTACACCAGAATATCTGTAACACATCCTTAGGAAACTTAATTAAGTATCATTTATATAGTGTTCCTCACATAATGTGATCTAGAATGATGAGCATAGTGTCAACTTGATATTCCATGTTTTGATGATTTGAAATGAGGCATTCCATCTTATGCTTGTTTTAAATACAAGTAGAGAAATATGTGGTTTGTACGTGATTCCACCTATGTTGTTGACGCTATTTCTTGTCACAATTCCATGGTTCCCTGAAATCTTAAGACGCAATGGAGAGGACGACTTTCGGATCTAAATTACATAGTTTCTCATATCTGTGGAGAAGGAAATAGAGTTATAGATCACTTGGTAAATCTGGAATTCATCAATTGGTCGATGTTTGGTGGGCCTTGGCCTCAGATTTTTGCAAAAGCTCATTAATAATGAGGTTACCTAGATTCGAGAGCCAACATAAGACATAATACATAATGTATAATTTAGGGGCAATGTTTGAAATTAATACTTCTTTTTATTAATCTAGCACGTGGCTACAACTTGCTAGTTCGTTTTAAAATGGTGCCGCTGGTGCTAGACCTTTGAGCACAAAGTGAATAGGCAATCTGTTATTAGAACATCGTGAATAAAATTTGAATTTAGAAGTAAATAGTCTTTTTTTTTTTTAAGAAGTTTTTTAACAAACAACCGAAGGTCTTAAAAAGTAGTTAAAATAGTCGTTTTCTTTTAAAGTGATAAATCAGTTTTATTAAATAGTTAATCAGTGATTGATTATATAATATTGTTAATTTAGTAAATCAGTAATTGATCGAAGTCAATCATTGGTCTGTCAATCACTAGTTAACTATACTATTCAATCATTATTGAACAAATAGTCATTTAGCTAAATTAAAAAAAAAAAAGCTATCTATTAAATTGAGTTATTAAAAGAGGTCACTCACCCTAATTTTTCATATAATAATCGGGAAAAAATTGTCGAAAAAAAATTTATGTAATGGCAATGGCCATGCCACCACGGTTAAGCTTTCATCCATGAAGAGCCCAACACAAGACTAGCTAGGCCTTTTATAGTTGATGTAAAATTGCTTATTATTTCAGTAAACATATAGTTCAGATCCCAAAAAAAAAAAAAAATTTAGATCACTTTCATTCATAACGTAATCTTCTCAACTTACTCAAAATACAGATTCCCTATAGTGTCAAACATTGCACTAGCTAGGAAACGCAAAAGTAATTAGACACTTTCTTTTAGGAGGTACAATTGATGTAGCAGGGTTTAAGCAACTAGGCGATAAGTTGGCTTCGCAAGCAAGTGATTAGCTCTTCCCACTGATAGACCAAAAACCTCGGTCATATCAACGTCATTCGGTTTCATGCCATTAGGGAGTTCCCAACTAAAGCAGTGCACCAATTGAGCCAACACAAATCGGACGGTCACAAGACCTAATTGCATTCCGGGACAGCCTCTACGACCAGACCCGAATGGCAAAAGTCGAAAATCATGTCCTCGTAAGTCTATGTCGCTACCAATGAATCTTTCTGGGTGAAACTCTTCCACATTCTCCGACCACACATTAGGATCTCTTCCTATCGCCCAAGTGTTCACTATAATTCGTGATTTCTTCGGTATGAAATATTCCTCAATAGTAATATCTTCCCTGGACTCGCGTGGAACTATTAATGGTGCGACTGGATGTAGCCTAAAGCTCTCAGTTATGACCATGTTCAAGTAATCTAATTTTCCTAAATCCTTTTCCTCAACCATTTGATTTATCCCAACGGCATTTTGTAACTCGTCTTGAAGATTTTTCATGATTCTTGGGTTCCTTAGAAGCTCGGATAATGTCCACGAAATCGACGTAGAGACAGTATCAAATGCACCTACCACCATGTCTAGCAAGATCGCTTTGATATTTGTTCGATCGATCACATAAACATGGTCATCTTGCGGGTTCAAGGGTTGGTTCATGTATGAAAGCAACACGTCAACAAAGTCCCCGTGCCCAGCTTGTTGACTGGTACTTGCTGCTTGTTCATGTTCGACAATGACATTTTCCATCACTTGGTCGATGGCCTCGCTAACTTTCTTCATGCGCCTTGTAAGTCCCTAAGACATGGGTTAAGAAATTATGACATTAATGTGGTATCCATATGATGTGGTGTCATATATACACACACACACACACACACACACACACATTATACAATAATAGTAATTTTATACAATTATTGTTTATATCCGATCTTTCGACATAAAAAAAAAAAAAAGAAAAAGAAAAAACATATTATATACGTCTGTAACTGAAACATACACTCTAGTGAAGCTAGTCATTATAATTTTGTTTTTCGTACTAGGTTGTGATGAATAGAATTATTACTATAATTTTTGCTATGATAGAATAAAAAATTGTCGACTTATACTATGTATTATGTCTAAATCTACTGGGTATCATAGGTAGAGTGGTGAGGGATCCAACTCAATAAGTCACATGTTAAGACCAAGGGTCCAGACTCCCAAAATGGATCATGTATGGCAAGTCCTCAATGGGACAGGCATGAATTAGCTCTGTGTTAGAAGCATAGAGAGTTTTACGTGAGTATCTCTATTAGCCACTATACCACCATCACCGATGATTTTTCATCAATTAATCATAAATAGTTGCCGTTAAACCCTCGAGTTGATCATTCAACATTTATGTAAATGCACGTATGTACTCAGTTTTGTTAAATTTTGTGGATATGGTGATATAAAGTTTTCTAAATAGTAGTTTAATTTCTTGTCTTAATTTTATTATTCTTTTAAAAGTTTAGTTTAGTGAAAAAGAAACGAACATTTATAAACAACAAAGGTTTTTAATGAGGTAAATTAGACAATAAAATTATCTAGAATTATTTAGGGAGTACATATGAAAAAAATGGTATTTTAATGACTCCATGAAATAGATTGTTAATTAGTGGGACCACATTATTACTTCAACTAGGCAATTATTAGGGTATAAATATTTATTTAAGTAGTCGCAGAACTTTCGAGAAAAGTTAATTTATTAGTGAGTCAGGGAAAACAAAAAATAAGGCACATTTAAAATAAGATTTAAGAAATAAACGAACGGTAAATGGATTGAAAAATGCATGCTTCAATCACAACACACACAATGGTTGAATGTACGCGTGTGTAAACAAGTATTAAATAATTGCAAAAACAAGTCAGCAAATTAGCTAAAAAATCAATTATGGGTCACTATGAAAAAATAGTAGTTAACAAAGTCGTAGGAAGAAAGTGTTTGAATTATTTAAGAAATTTTTTAAAGAGGAATAAATTAGAGAAACAATATTTATGAATATAATCGAGAGAGCCAGGAAAAGAAAAAGCATATTTAAGGGGGTGTTTATTGACATGTCTCAATCTACTTTCCTCCTAAAAATTAGAAGCAATATAATCCATTCGTAAAGGCCTTCCTAGTTTTTAGGCATTAAGATACATTTCAAACATGGATGATTATCATAAGAGATTCTCAACATATCATAAGATTCTCTTTCTTGAAAATCCGCACTTTTCCAAATCTAGAAAACAAACGGAATTTCCTCCTCTTAATTTCTTAAATTATCCATCAATTAAAATTTAAATATCAATTATTACTTGTTACACCTGTTTTATTTTTCCACAATAATCCCAACAATTTAATTCTATTTTTAATCTTTATGCACCCACCAACCAACAAATAACCCCCCCCCCTCCCTTTTTTCAAGTAATCCTTTTTTTTTTGGGTCGTTTTAGTGTTTTTCTTATTTTTTGACTTCTTTTTTTTTTTTTTTTGAAAAATAAAATCAAATAAATATTTTTTCTTTATTATGTTTCAAATGAGATTTCATGAAAATAATAAAGTTGTAGTTTTATTTTTATTTTTTCCTGAAGTATTTTTTTTTAACGTCATGGATATATGTACATATATACATATATATAAAGTCGTAGATTATTTATGTTGATATAATAATAAAGTGGTTGCTAAAGCATATACTGTAAGTTATTGTTCATAATTTTCCTGTAAAATAGTTGTTACAAAAATAACTGCATGGGAAAAGACAAAATTGCAAGATAAAATATAATTTTTTTATGATTAAATTTGTTATTTCATGTATCAAAAGCAAGATGATTAATTTGTTGGGAAATCGTTAAAACTTTTGGGCAGTTTTTACTTTTTAATTTATCTGTGGTAGATAAATTAAGTTTTTTTTCAATCTTCACAACAAAAATCAATATTTTAATTTTTTTAAAACAAAATATTAAGACCTGGATATCTAATGTAAATGATAGAAATATTAAAACCTGGATATGTTAATGATTTTAAATATTAAAAGTGATTATAGGGTAAAGAGTACATAAAATTTAATTCTTTAGAATAATACCAAGGAGTGTAACAAGTAATAGTGAACATTTAAATTTTTAATTGGTAGATAATTAAAGAAAGAAGATGGGGAAAACAGACGGAGGGAGTCAATAGACACCCTCTAAATTTAAACATGGACATATTTGAGAACAATTGCTTTAATAGAACAATTAGTAAAAAGAAAATTATGAGCATTATTTTGGAGGTTATAATATTTTGTATTAGAGATGCATTTGAGAAAAAAAAAAATTTTAATTACGATAAATGAGAAAGAAAAAGTCTTTTAATAAGATGTAATTAAAAATATAAGATTTAAAGGAAGCTCAATCAACAAAACAATAGAATATAGATTGGTTCTTTTATACACATTAGTTTTATGTTCGCAAGTGCGAAACAGACAAGTCAAACAAAATAAATAAAAAAAAATCAATATGACAATAAAGTGTCCATAACGTGATCATTAGATAATTACTTAAACCTACGCACGTGCTCAGTTTTATTAAATTTTGTAGACATGGTAATCTAAAGTTTTCTAAATAGTAGTTTAATTTCTTTTCTTGATTTATTATTCTTTTATTAAGAGTTTAGTTTAGTGGAAAAAAAAAAAAAAAAAAGGCACGACCATTTATAAACAATCAAAAGGTTTTAATGAGGTAAATTAGACAATAAATTATTTAGAGGAGTACATATGAGAAAAATGGTATTTGAAATGACTCCATGAAATAGATGCTTAATTATAAGTGGGATCATATTTGAGGAAAAATTACTTCAACTTGGCAATTATTAGGGTATAAATATTTTTTTAAGTAGTCACAAAAAAGATAATTTATTTGTGAGTTAGGGGAAAAAAATAAGACACATTTAAAATAAGATTCAAGAAATAAACGAAAGGTAAATAGATCGAAAAATGTATGCTTCAATCACAACATACATTTTGGTTGAATGTACGCGTGTGTATACAAGTACGAAATAATTGAAAAGGAAAAAAAAAAGTCAGCAAATCAGCTAGAAAATTAATTACGGGGTAGTATGAAAAAATAGTAGATAAGAAAATCGTAAGAAGAAAATGTTTGAATAAATATTACTTTAACAGAAATACATTAGAAAAATAATATTCATGAGAAAATAATAATTGAGAGAGTCGAAAATAAACAAATTTAAACATGGACATATTTGAGAACAACTGCATTAATAGAGCAATTAGAAAAAGAAAATTATGAGCATTATTTTTGAGGTTGTAATATTTTAATGGATTATATGAAAAACGATAATTATGCAGAGATGTATTTGAGAAAATATAATATGTAGAGATGTATTTGAGAAAATTTTGTTTTAATTGGGATAAATGAGAAAGAAAAAAATATTTAATAGAAAATAGAAAATAGATTTTGGGATATTAGATTCAAAGTTGTAGTTAAAAATATTATGGGGAGTTTGGGGGATATCCGATTTCCAACTCATTTCAAACTTTTTTTTGTCTTTTTCCTAAAAAGTTTTTGTCTTTTTCCCAAAAAGTTTTTTGTCTTTTCTGAAAATTCAAAAAAATTTACTATTACAATTAAAATATTTCAACTCAAACTAACACACCAAACACCCCCTTAGATTCAAAGGAAGCTCAGTCAACGAAACAATAGAAAATAGATGGGCTCTCATTTATATACTAGTTAAAATTGGGATAAATGAGAAAGAAAAAAAATATTTTATAAGGTGTACTTAAAAATATTAGATTTAAAGGAAGCTCAGTCAACGAAACAATAGAAAATAGATGGGCTCTTATTTATATACTAGTTATATATGTATGCTTTGTATACGTGGATTTAGTTTCTTATATATATGTATTAATTTTTAAGATTTTTTATTTAAAAAATGTAGATATAAAAATTTTTTAAATAAAAGAAGCAAATCAAAGTATTTTCAAAATGTTAAGAGCAAAAGATGAAAAAATAAAAAATAAAAATAAAAAAATAAAAAAGGCAAAAAGAAAAAATTAAAACAAATAAAAGATTTTGGGCCCAAAAGAGAAAGAATTACAGCAAAGAGTGGTTGCACTAAACACTAAAGAAGCCTGAAACGATTTCATCTGAGAAACGAATAAACCTCACGAAAGGACAAAAGAGAAAGATGAAAGTTTTCAACGATAACAAAACTATCAGCTTAATTTAATAGTACTAGAAATAAACGAGGATATAGTTGCGGGAAATAAGTAATTAAAAAAAGAGTAAGGTTTTTGGGAAAAGAGAGGAAAAAAAAACACACATACAAAATACGACCAAACTAAAAGAACGAATTATTCTAATACTAACCAAAGAACAACAACATAGGAAAAAAAAAAAAAAAAGAGGAAATTTTTAAATGAAGACACCTTTGTGGAAAACAGAAAAGAAAATATTTTAAAAAAAAAAAAAAAGGGAGAAGGAGGAGGACGAGGAGCGGAAAAAAGGGTAAAATATATAATAATAATAATAATAATAATAATAATAATAATAATAATAATTGCTGGACGACCAAAACACAAGTTCATACGAACAAAACAGATGCAAGACAGGGTCCGCAATGAAACGAAAATATAAGATTTTGAATGCTTGAGAATTTTTTGACATGGTCCAAAAAAATAAAATAAAATAAAATAAAAGGAAAGGAAAAACAACAGAAATTAAATAGACAAACCTGAAGGTCAAGTGGCCCAAGATAAGGTATATAATCAGCTAGATTGAAAGCTCCAACAAGGTTCGTTGAATCCTCAATAATCTTCTTCAAATCATACTTCTCATCCTCATTTCTCCCCAATATCATCTTATAAGTTATGTCCTCGATAAGCTCCCTTACCTTTGCACTAAGATCCACCACCTCCCCCGCCGCCGCCGCCTCCTTAAGCCGCTCCACCAACGCCCCGACCTCGTCCCTTCGCAAAGCCGCGAACGACTCGATCTTCGACCTGCTCATCAGCTGCAGCGAGCACAGCTTCCTGAAGTTGCGCCAGTACGGCCCGTACTCGGTGAAAGCCATTCCTTTGCTGCCGTAAGAAAGGTACTCGGAGGCTTGGATTATCGGGCGGCTGGCGAAGACGATGTCGTGCGTCTTGAGGAAGAGCTCGGCGGCTTCCGGCGAAGAGACGACTACGGCAGGGACTTGGCCGAGCCACAGGGACATGATGGGGCCGTATTTTTGGGCTAGGTCTCGGAGGCCGCGGTGCGGTAGGATGGTTAGCATGTGGAGGTTGCCAATTATCGGCAGAGGCCGGGGACCGGGTGGAAGTTTTCGGCCATTTCTACGGTAGGTTTGGGCTCTGCGTCGGAGAATAAGGAACCAAAGAGGTCCGAGGGTGACTAGGAGAATGGCTACTAGTATTGAGAGCATTTTTGTTTCTGGCAGGTGTAATTGTGTGGACGAGTATTCGAAGGTCGATGGTGTAGAGGTTTCTTATACACCATCAACCTTCGAATACTAGTCCACAGAATTACACGTACCATATTAATTGAAAGCACATGTCACGCACATGGGTATTTAGGGGCCGTTTCGACAGAGTACTTTCCAAAACATATTTTTTTCAAAATTTTTGACTTTTTCAACTCAAAAATGCTTCTACTATTTAAACATTTAAATATGATCTCTTAAAAAAACTCTAATTTTAAAAATTCATAACTTTATTATTTTAAATTCAAAGGAGATAATTTTTTTTTATTTCGAATAATTTATAGAATAGCAAAATAAGATTTATAATGAAAAAATTTTTTTCTTGAATATATTTCAAGATTTTACACTTTTCTTTCCAAACTTTTTTTAAATTAAATGTACACTTTCAAAACTCAACTCAACTCCAATCATAATATCTCCAAAAACTCCATCTCCAATTATTTCCCCCAAACAATCCTGTTGATGCCGTGATATGTTCCGGTTTTGAAGTCGGACTACCGGTCGTAACCCGATCACTGAGAGGTGGAAGTATATGTACTCAGGAACTATTACCGGCGACGCGTTACCGATCAAAATGGTGCTCGGACCACCCGAGTACACTGCTAAATCTCATTGTCTCAACAGGATACGCCTCGTGCCCGGATAACTATGTACCTGGGGTGAAGCCCAGAGTACCCGGGCCACCTTACCACGGGGAACTGTTCTGGTTAGCAAAAGTCTACTTGTTGTTCACGTCCCATCTACCACTTGGCATCTGACACAAGTCTTGTCGCTGCACCTACCTATAGTTGACTTCACCCTCCCTACCTCTGCACCGCATCACATCGTCGTCCGCCTCCAACTACCCTGGCAGGGGGCTACATCTGACGACGTCGGCAGCAGCTCACCCTGGCACCTTTCTTGAAGGGCTAGGGGTACGTGGCATCAGTCCAGTGGTCCAACACCTCGGTAGGCCTACGGCCTACCTACCCACCGGGAACCCTAGGCAACCGATCCCAATGGGTCACCCAAGCGCCCCGAACCCGCGGACGGCGCTTATAAATAGAGGAAGAACCCACAAATTTAGGTATGGTCATTTTTGCCTTGCCAAAGCTCTATCTCTCCCCTTGCTCTTCAGTATCCTTGCTGACTTAAGCATCGGAGTACTCACGGCAGACATCACACCGGTGTCCCCATCATGTCCGAGGTGCTTCCCCTGTGTAGGTAATCGACGGCGGAGCTAACGGACAGACGGACCAAACGGGATCAACCGGACTCATTGGGTGTTGCTGTCGGAGGAATTTTCGACATCAACATTTTGGCGTTAGAAGGAGAGCCCCCGCCTTTCCAGCATCTCTATACACTCGCTCCCCGAGTGCCCGCATTTCGAAGGATGGACGATCAGACGAACCAGGACGTCCAGAATGATAACCTTACAGTTACCGGCTCCTAAAGCACCCGACAACCTGCTCGTTGGAGGGGAGTTCGTAGACCCACGTAGACGGAAATTCTCGCGGGGAATGTCTAGACCTTAACCGCAACAGTGTGAGGAATTATGGAGGCTTTCAGGGAGTCGCAGAATATCCGGCTTCCCCAAGCAAAAGATGAGGCCACCGAGTCCACACCGACTAGGCCACCCCAGTCGGCTTGCCGACCACTGGACCTATCACCAGCGGCCGAACGAAGAAGTGACCGATCCAACCGGGAGAACCTCGGACGACAACACCGGGGCGGGGAAGAGCCTGAGAGGGTACGCTCAAGAAGCCGCTGCACTCGAGCTACTCATTCCCTAGCTGTCGAGCCACCGATAATGGTAAGAGACCAGCCGGGCGACTACCTGAGGGATACCATGAACGTGCGCAGAACCATAACTTCCGTCTTCGATCGCCTGGGAAGACCAGGGATCTTCGACGCCAGCAAAAGAGGAAAATCACGACCGGAGTAGGCTAGACCACCTCTAGCAGCAGCTTGACCAGCTCGTGGGCCAACAGTACGGACTGGAGCAGATCGGAGCAAGTGAACCACCCTTTACTCCAGCCATCATGGCGGCGCCTTACCCGACTATATTCAAGATGCCAGCTGTGGCGTTTTACGACGGCTCCACAGACGCGGACGAGCACCTCAAGAACTATCAGGTGCACATGCTGATTCAGAATACTAACGAGGCCGCCTTGTGTAAGTCCTTCTGCCTCACGCTAACCGGCGCTGCCCCATAGTGGTACCGGAGGTTGGCCCTCGGATCGATCGGCTGCTTCAGACAACTTGCGAACTCCTTCGCGGCTGCCTTCCTGGGTTCAAAAACCAGAAAGTTGGGGGTGTCCCACCTATTCGGGATAAAGCAAGGTGAAACCGAGATGCTCAAGAAATATCTCGAGCGCTTTGAAAAGGCTGTGGTGCAAGTTGAGAGCTGCTCGGACGACACCCTGATACAAACGTTTCGAGAAGGCGTCAAAGACACCCAGCTCATGTGGACGCTCACCTATGACAAGCCCCCCACCTTCGCGCACTTGAGGGGGATCGCCTGGAGGCACGCCGAGGCGGACGATTATGTCAGAGGGCGGAGACTTGTGTCCCGAGAACAACCCTAGCTTCCCGGAAGGAAGTCGGATAGAAACCCACCAGAACACAACCGACAAGACAAAGGGAAGGCAGTGGCTGTAGACACCAGGGCCGAGGCCCCCGTCAGTCCGAGAACATTAGCGGGAAGGTTCCGCCAATATACTTCGCTGGTGACAACCATCGAGCACGTCCTGAAGCAAGTTTCTGGACGATAACTGCTCCGAGACCCACCACTAATCCGAACGGACCGTGCCCGGAGGAACCATAACAAATACTGCAACTTTCACAAGGACGTTGGCCACGACACAAAGGATTGTATACAGCTTCGAGACCAGATCGAGCTGCTAGTCCAGGATGGCCACTTGAGGGAGTTTGTGGAGAGAATAATCACCCCGACTGGACCGGCAAACCAGGCCCCACCGGCCGACAGACAAAATCCGGGGCCGAGCGGCCAATCTGGAGAGCACGGACAAGAGCATATAGTCCACACCATTTTCGGTGGTCTGGCTACGAGCGACACTGCTAATAGCTGGAGAAGCTACGCCCGCGAGGCCAGGCGATTCTCGCGCGGGGAATTCATCAATATGGCAGAGCACATCGTCAAAATATGCCGCCAACACACCACCCTGATCACCTTTACTGACGAGAAGGCGGACCGGCTGCTACAACCTCACAACGACGCGCTGATCAGGGAGATCCGGGTAGCAGACAACGTCATCCGACACGTCCTGATCGATAATGGGAGCTCGGCAGACATCATGTTCATGGACGCGTTTTCAAGGCTGAGGATCGAGGGGGCTAGTTTAACACCTGCCCAGACGCCCATGTACGAATTTGCCAGAGAGTGTGTTCGTGCTACCGACACCGTGCGCTTGTCGGTCACAATCGGGGATGGCTCAGAGAGGACGACCAGAATGGTGGAATTCATCGTTGTAGACCGGCCATCCGTCTACAACGTCATCCTAGGGAGACCTACCCTTAACGCGTTGAAAGCGGTGGTCTCTTCCTACCATCTCGCCATGAAGTTCCCTACAGATAACGAGGTCAGCGTCTTCCGGGAAAACCAATAGGGGGCTCGGAAATGCTACATGGAAGCAGTGAACGGGGTAAGTCAAAAGGCCGCCGCCCTGCCAACCGTGGCAATAATCTACACGGTCGACGAGATCGAGGCCCCAGATGGAGAGATCCGACGTCTGAGCGACCTAGATCCCTGAATGCCTGAGGAGGAAGTCTAAGCACAACCAGTTGAGGACCTCGTCCCTTACCGGTTGGACAACGAGCATCTCGAGAGGACTGTAATGCTCGGATCCAGGCTTAGCCTGAGCACTTGAGAGGAGCTCGAGACATTTCTCCGAGAGCACAAGGATGTTTTCACCTGGTCACACGAGGATATGCCCGAGATCAACCTGACGGTAATGTGCCACCAGCTGAGCGTCAACCCGAGGCATAAACAAGTGATGCAGAAGAGGAGAGCCTTCAACCCAGAGAGGTACGAGGCCATCAATGTAGAGGTTGAGAAGTTGCTCAAGGCAGGATTTATCCAGGAAGTGACCTACCCGGAGTGGCTGGCCAATGTGGTCTTGGTGAAGAAATTTACCGGGAAGTGGTGAGTCTGTATAAACTATACGGACCTTAACAAAGCGTGTCCAAAGGATTGCTTCCCACTTCCCCAGATAGATCAACTGGTAGACGCGACTGCCAGACACGAGCTGCTCAGCTTCATGGATGCCTACTCGGGGTACAATCAGATACCCCTGAGCAAATCCGACCAGGCCAAGACGGCGTTCACAACTGACCGAGGGCTATATTGCTACCAGGTCATGCCATTTGGCCTCAAGAACGCCGGAGTGACCTACCAGCGACTAATGAACAAGATGTTCGGCCTGTTCATTCGAAGGTCCATGGAAGTCTACGTGGACGACATGTTGGTGAAGAGCCGTCGCGTTGGGGATTACATCGGGGACCTCCGAGATTGCTTCAACATTCTGTGGCAGTACAGGATAAAGCTCAACACCGCCAAGTGCGCCTTCGGAGTAGAATCCGGGAAATTCCTCGGGTTCATGGTAAGCCACCGAGGGATGGAGATCAACTCCGTCAAGGCCCAAGCCGTCGTTGATTTGTAACCCCCGCAAACGATCAAGGAAGTTCAGCGACTGACCGGGATGATTGCGGCCCTCTCCCGGTTTGTGTCCAGATCCACCGACAAGTGCTTCCCTTTCTTCCAAGCCCTTAAGGGTAAAGGAAAGATCAGTTGGGATGACGGATGCAAGGAGGCCTTCCACGGCTTGAAAGAGTACCTCGCTAGCCCGCCACTACTGTTGAAACCGCTGCCCGGAGAAGTACTACGTGTTTACCTCAGGTTTCGGAGAAAGTTGTCACCTCTGTCCTGATCCGGGAAGATGAGGAGGTACAGCATCCCATGTACTACAGCAGTAAGGTGTTCCAAAGAGCGAAGGAGAGGTACACCCCCTGGAAAAGTTGGCCTTAGTGTTGGTATTGTCAGCCCGCAGGTTGAGGCCTTACTTCCAGGGCCACCCGATCCGTGTCCCAACTAGCTACCCACTCTGCCAGGTTCTCCAGAACCCGGAGTTGTCGGGACGAATCGCGAAGTGAGCGATAGAGCTTGGAGAATTCAACATCGAGTACATCCCTCGCACCGCTATCAAGGCTCAAGCGCTAGCTGATTTTGTGGCCGAATTCACGGTTACTCCAGAGTTCTCGGAGAAGGCGATTGACGCACCAGCTGAGGATGGTCCCACGGCTGGTAACCTGAGCAGCGCGAGGTGGAAGTTGTTCATAGACAGATCCTCCAACTCGCGGGGCTTCGGAGCAGGGCTAGTCCTAGTAAGCCCGGACCAGTACAAGACCAGCTAAGTGCTCCGCTTTAATTTCAAAGCATCTAACAATGAAGCGAAGTACGAAGCTCTCATAGCTGGACTCAGCTTAGCCCGGGAACTTGGAGTCCAGGATATCGAAATTTTCTGTGACTCGATGCTCATCGTCAATCAGGTGACTGGGAAATTCCAAGAAAAGGAGGAGCGGATGGCGAAGTATCTGGAAAAGGTGAAGATTCTACTCGGTCAGTTCAGGAACCAACTTGTAACCCAGATACCGCGTTCCGAGAACATCGAGGCGGATGCCCTCGCTCGACTTGCCTCGGGGAATGACATGGAGGGTCTCGTCTCGTTCCCTATCGAGTGACTCAACCAGCCGAGCATTGAGCGGGAATAGCAAGTCCTCTATTCCGAGAATGCGGGTACATGGATGAACCCTATTATCCGATACCTAACCAAGTCCCGGCTACCCGAGAACAGCGATGAAGCCCGACGAGTCAAGAACACCTCGGCTAAGTACACTATTATCAACGAGAAGTTGTACCGCCGAGGGCATTCCACCACGTACCAACGATGCGTTGACCTGGCCGAGGCTGAGTACCTGATGAAAGAGATACACAGTGATGTGTGTGAGAACCATTCAGAGGGGAGAGCCTTATCCTTCAAGTGCTTGCGACAGGTTACTACAGGCCAACCATGGGTAAAGATGCAATAGAGTTCACGAAGAAATGCCTGAAGTGCCAACAGTTCGCAAAAGCCATCACCTCCCACCCAGAGAAGCTCACATCGGTGGTGTGCGCGTCGTCATTCGCCAAATGGGCCCTCAACCTAATCGGACCACTCCCAATGGCCCGGTCACAACTTCGGTATTGTCTCGTTGCAAGAGACTATCTCACGAAGTGGATCGAGGTAAGGCCTTTGGCTCAACAAACCGAGGCAAAATGAACTAACTTTTTATGGAAAAACATCATATGTCGATTTGGGCTCCCCCACACTATGGTCACGGATAACGGGAAACAGTTCGATAACCCAAAATTCCTCGCGCTCTGCGAATAGTTTGGGATAAAGAAATTATTCTCCTCCCCCAGCCACCCACAAAGTAACGGACAAGTCGAAATCGCCAACAAGACCATCAAGGAGAATTTGAAAAAAAACCTTGAAACGCACAAGGGGGCTTGGATCAATGAGTTGCCCCGGGAACTCTGGGCCTACAGAACGACCAAGCGCACTGCGACTGGAGAGACCCCCTTCGCAATGACATTCGGAGTAGAGGCCGTTATTCCTGTTGAAATAGGACTGCCGAGGCTCCGAGTAGAAAACTACGATGAAGAGGACAATGTCGAGCGGTTGTTACCCGAGGTCAACTTAGTCGTAGAGCAGCGGGAACAAGCCTTGATCCGAACAACTGCATGCAACCAAGTCGTGGCCAGGTACTATGACAAGAAGTACCAACCACGAGTCTTCCGGGTGGGAAACTTGGTATTAAAAAAGGTTCTGGTTCAAGAACCCGGGCTCGGTTTCTTCGGTCCAAAATGGGACGGGCCCTACAAGATCAAAGAGGTCGTTCGACCAGGGGCGTACCGACTGGCCGACCA
>JAINRI010000254.1:0-26157 GCA_025413485.1 Ficus microcarpa | reverse complement strand
AATTGTATTTTTTTTATTATTGTTTTTGTTTTTTTTGAAAAATTTTTTTATCTTTTCTGAAAAATTACTATTGAAACTTAAAAATCTTAAACTAAACTCATTCGTCAAAGATCACCTTAAATTAGTTAAACACTTAGGCTCCGTTTGGTTCACCAGTTTGAGTTGGAAATTTTAAGTTTCAATAGTAATTTTTGTTGACTTTTCAGAAAAGACAAAAAATTTTTTCAGAAAAGAAAAAAAACTTTTTAGAAAAAAGATAAAAAAATCAGTTTAAATTAATAGTTTGAACTGATGAATCAAGTGATGCTTAAACCCAATATTTTGATGTTACCCACTATTTTGGACTGACTTGATGTTAAAGATAATTAGAGAGAGACGTTGATGAGGGTCATAATTAAGTAAGGGAATAAATGGTGGTTTTCAAAACAAATTCTATAATTACTTAAAGCCCCCACTCTACTCCCACCAGCTTGACAGTTAAATACAACAACGAGTCATATCTAACCTTTTTTATCCCTGTCTCTCTCTCTCTCTCTCTCTTCTCTCTCTCTATATATACATACATATATATAAATATATATTTATATATCTCTCTCTGGCATTGCCCATCTGGCCCATTTCCCACACTCCACCGCTGTCCTCCCCTGCAACCACCCCCTACCCTCCCTTCTTCACCTTCCACTATTGCTCTTGTTCTCACGCGCTCCTTGTTTTCAACGCTTTCCTTTCTTTTCTTTTTATTTTTTTTTAATAGATATATATGTAATTGATCTCCAATTAAAAAAGTCAATTTATGTAAAAATAAATAAAAATTTTAGAAAATTCATATTTATTTTAATTATATTTCCTTTTACATGAGTTCATATTCTTAATAATTGAAGTTCACAGTATTGAATACCGTGTGGTATCAAATACGAGACTTTATGTATATATATACATAATTACAACCTCCAATAACCATTTGGATTATAATATTTGGATAGAAATATTTGAATAAAAACATTTCAATTGTCATCTGAATTGATGTTTGGATGTTAATATTTAGAAAAGTAGGTTTTAATATAAATATTTGAATTTATATTTGGACAATAGTAGAAAACTATTATTTCGAATGTCAAGAAAGTTGAATTGGTAAAACCATTTAACACTAAATATCAAAATGAGCATTCTAAACTTTCCATTTTGAATAAAACCAAACACTTACTGAAACGAGCCATTCAATGAAATAGCCCAAATAAAGCTAAACGGTTGCCGAACACAAGCATAGTTTTAAAAATATAATAGTGTAACATAAAATCTTAACGAAAGGGTTTTTTTTTTTTTTTTTTTTTTTTTTTTTTTGGTACTTACTGTAAAAATCTCCTTATTTTCAAGGGAAAAAAAAGTATGACAAGAACAATATTTTTGTCCTACCAATAATGGAAGGTTTTTTAACCGTTTGATTAAAATTTTAAAAGTTCAAATTTATAAATATGATATCTTTCGTATTGAATAGTATTTTCTTTAACAAGACATTCATAGATTTGATAATTAAATATTTGATCGAACAAGTAAAAAAAACATGTTCCACTGATAGGGACAAAGTATATTTCTTACCATAATTTTTTCCCCTAATTTGCAATACACAAAAAAAAAAAAAAAAAAAGAGGCTAGTATTTAAAATAAAATGCTTAGTTGCTTTGTTTCTCTTTTGGTTGATTTCAAATTTGGTCTTAACGCATATAGCTTGTGTCACTTTGTCTCTTCTAGTCTAAAATGACCCAAAGCTCCTGCTAAACTTATTGTACTTCAGTCCTTGACCCAATATTTTAACCATTTAAATTACACATACTTATCGAACGATCCGTATATGATTAAAAACGTAAAAAAGAAAAAAAAAATCTTTTATCATCCAATCATTTAAGTAATACATTATTAAAATCATTAAAATAATTTACGTCTTAATGATAAAAAGTACCCAAATTACAAATTTATGATAAGTTGGGGACGGGAAGTTTATTCCATTTTGATTTTGACTTGTAGGAATTAAAGTGAAACAATTTCTATTTTTTGAGAATCAAAGTTTATTTATCTATCTTGTTTAACAATAAGACGGGATCATCCAAGCAAATTGATCCCACAAACATTCAATTATGAAATCATGTTCTTTACAAATAAAAACAAAAATCCAAGCATGTGCGCCTTTTTATTTCTATAAATTGAGACCCGCCATCTAGATCTTAATCTATGGATCATAAACGTAATATACTGAATATATCTCAACGTAACAAATGATTATGATTGTTTATAAAAAAAAATTATTATTATTATTGTTATATGGAATAATAATTAAAATTTGACTTGTGATGTCCATGATCATGCACCATTGGTATCCTTAGAAAATTGTCTGAAATTTGTAGTCTCCATGGTTTGGTTGAAAATAACAAAAAGTAGTATTTTATATTCATTGCAGTAACGGCATTATTCAACCACTTATCTTTTATTTTCAGAAAAATCCAAAATATATAGATTGCTTTTTTCTTAAGAGCTTCAAAAAGATTTTATTATAGATATCTCTTTAAACAGTGAGCGAGTAGGACCCAAGAAGCAAAGTAAGGATCCGTTTGGTGAATGAGTTTGAGTTGAAAAAATACAATTTGAGTTGAAATTTTTTGTTGACTTTTCATAAAAGACAAAAAAATTTTCAGAAAAAGACAAAAATTTTTTCAGAAAAAGACAAAAACTGATATGAAAAAGTATAATTTGAGTTAAATAACCAAATGAGGCATGAGAATGAGTCTTTTACTCTATTTTACCTTTTCCCCCTCTAAAAATTCGCTCATAATTATGAATGATTAAATCTACACAACAATATGTTATTTTGTGGCTTTCGATCCAATATAAGTGACCATCCTTTTATTGATATATATATTTTTAATTTTACTACAAGTTATTTATTCATATTTACTTGGATCTGTTTTTCCACTCAAGTTCTATTGGTGACCATCTTTTCTTTAGGACTTTCGGGTTTTCTTTCTTTCTCCGTATAATTTGGTTACTCAAAATTTCAAAACTATTTTTTTAGCATTTCATGGTCTAACTTTAAATGCTTTTCGTTAATTTAAAAAACATCTAAGTTGGATACCTTCATTCTTCTGATGCTTTGTTTGGTATTCAAGTTTAACTCCAACAAAACTGTACTTTTATCTCAATTTTTGATTCTTTTGAAAATTTAACAAAATTTATAATTAATTTTTAAAAAGTCAACCAATTTCAACTTAAAAATTTCATCTCTAACTAATTTACCAAACTAAAACTTAAAAAAAACAAAAGACAAAATAATTATTTTGTGTATTGCAAAAGCTTAAAAGAAAAATATCTACGAGTATGGAGCCAATTTTTTGAAATAGCGAGAGAGTGTGTGTGTGTGTGTGTGTCTCAACGACTAGCATTGACGTTGACAAGTTTGAAGGAAACGGTGACTTGTGGAGTCGATTTTTGTGCAGATCAAACAAGCCGTTTGAACTGCCTGTGTCGTCAATTGTGGTCTGTCATTTTGTTGTCATCAAGATGTCAATTCTATAATGATGGAAAACAAAAAAAAAACAAAAAAAAAAAAAGAACCTATATTTTTAGTAAGTGAGTGTTTTTTTTTTTTTTTGGTAGGATAGTAAGACGGTGTTTGGAGTATACACATTAAATCTCTGTTTGATATGTTAATTTGAGATGAATTTTTTAAACTATAATTGATTAATTATTTAAAAATTAATTATAAATTTTTTTAATTTTTTATAAAAAAATAAATAATTGATATGAAAAAGTATAGTTTAGTTGGAGTTAAACTTAAATGCCAAACAAATCCTAATTGAAATTGAAGTTTGGATTTGGAAATATTTTAAATGGAAATGAGTGAATGTTTGAAGTTGTGCATTTAGTTAAAAATAACTATGATAGTTAAACAAATATTAAAACTTGAACTGTGTGTGGAAAAATAACAATACGGATATTTTTTCGTTTTTCTCGCCATTGTATGTAAATTTAAAAAAATAAATCATCTTATTTAGATTTAAAATAAGAAAATTACGGATAATAAAGTTTAAGTTTTTAAGAGAAACTTTAAAAATATAAATAATAAAATTGATTTACTTTTGAAAAAAAAAAAAAAAAGATAAAACAATATTTGGAAAACTCCAATTGGAGTATGCTCCAAATGAGCCAAAAACAATTTATTCTAAAATTGTCTTGTTGATTTTTGAAGAAAATCCTAATTTTTCCCACTTCCTTCTCTCTCGATATGATACATAAGCATCTAACCATCTATTTGAGGCAACATTTTGACACAATGATGACAATTCCGTTTAAAGGACACATTCAAAATTGTGTGTGTTGAGGTCAATTTAAACAGACAATCTAAATTGAACTTTAGAGTTTGTTTGGTTTCAAGACTATTTTAAATTAAATTATATTTTTTTCATCATTATTTTTATCTTTTTTTGAAAATTTTTTTTGTATTTTCTAAAAAATTACTATTGAAACTTAAAAATTTTAAACTAAACTCATTCACTAAACACCTTCTTAGTGTTTTACCATTTAAGCGTAAATCTAAAAAGACCACACAACCCTCAAAATGTTCACCCATGTGGATATGACATGATTAACAATTTAAAATTCACTCAATTTTCTCTTTCCATCACCCTCTCTCTTCAAGCACATATTTAAATATTTTTTTTAGTTTAATTTAAGGGCTTGTTTGCTTCGTCATTTCATTTCAACTCAAACTGTATTTTTTTTTGTCTTTTTCCCAAAAAGTTTTTGTCTTTTTCCCAAAAAGTTTTTTGTCTTTTCTGAAAATTCAAAAAAATTTACTATTACAACTAAAATATTTCAACTCAAACTAATGAACCAAACGGACCCTTAAAATTTTAACATCCAAACACCAGTTTGGATGACAATTCAAACGATTTTCTTTTCAAATTTACTATGTGGATGGTTCTCCAAACGGAGCCTAAGGGTTTTTATAATACACAAATAATATTTTGTAATTTTGTAAGTTATGAATAAGGTTAATTGTTAAATTAGTCTTAAACGGATAATAAATTGTTAGGCCATGTTTGGTGGAGCATTTCAAAATGCTCATTTCAAAATATTTTTTGTCTTTTTCCCCAAAAGTTTTTGTCTTTTTCCCAAAAAGTTTTTTGTCTTTTCTGAAAATTCAAAAAAACTTACTATTGAAACTAAAAAATCTCAACTCAAACTACTCCACCAAACACACTCTTAATTTCCTTTTATCATGATGAATGCCTTTTAACAAGCATTCTATACCAAAAGAAAAACAACACGAAGTGGCATGTATAAAGCAAACTAGAAGAAGAATAATAAACTACTCAAAAAGAAAAAAAGAGTAAAGTAAGTGAGACATAGTAGGGGAAACACAAACAATGTCTCCATACAAGCAAGAAGAATGAGAAGTGACCCAACAACTCAAGGCATGAGCTACGACAATGTCCGGTCCTCATTATTCAATCGAGTGAGAAAGAATCACGTTAGCAGAGTTACCCAACCCTAAATGAAAATTCTCCTCCTAATTAGAGCTCCCTTTCCATTAAAGCCTCGATGAATACGTCAATGTCACCCTTAAAAACCGGCTTTGACACCCTCCAATGAGCCGCGACTTTCATTTCTTGTAATAGTGTCACGATGTGGTAGATTCACACAACAGTATTTAGTGGGAGCATGTGCTCCACTCGAATTTAAAAATTTATTTATTTTTTAATGTAAAATTTTGTGAAAATTTAATTGTACCATAATAAATTAATAAAACTATATTTGTACTCTCACTTAATAAAGAAAATTGTTTATGTACCCCACTTAATAATTGAGAATCAATTATCCTTAGATTTATGCCTTTTGTGTTTGCATTGTTAAATCATTAAAAAAAAAAAAAAATCCTAACTCCATCACGGACGTCAAGCTTCAAAACCAACTCAAAATGCTTACACCACATGCCAATATGACTACCTCATGACCATCCCTCTCCACCACCCCCAAACCAGAAAAATTAGCGCAAGTATTGGCACCAAAGAGCACAGTCCATTGCCCTTTTGAAAAACAAGGGTGCAAAGTTTCGAATATCGGTGATTGTAACGTTCTTTCTCACTAAACTAGAGAGCCAGTAAGTAATGCTTCTAAATTCATATACAACAACTAAATTGGTATAAAAAGGATTTAGTTTTATTTATTTATTTATTTATTTAAGAAAACTTCCCCATCAATGCCATAAACAAAAATGTAATTAAGAGCACCATACCTTGAAGTCTTACTTCTATACAAATATACCCCTAATTAGATACAAATGTTTAGTCTTGATTAAAACTCCATACAACTATTGTTGAATTGAAAGTCACCACTCACTTGATTGCATAATATAAGCCTCGTTTGGCGTTCGAGTTTAAACTCAAAATTTTCATATCAGTTTTTATCTTTTTTTGAAAAGTTTTTGTCTTTTTTTGAAAAAGTTTTTATTTTTTTCTGAAAAAATTGTTGTCTTTTCTAAAAAGTCAACAAAAATTTTCAACTCAAACTTAAAATTTTCAACTCAAACTCATTCACTAAAATGACCTATAGTTTAATGATGTATTCATACCTAGACCAAGGAATGCGCACAAAAAAAAAAAAAAAAAACAAAACAAAAAAGAGTGGATAATCGACAAAATGATTGATCCTAAAAATTAGATCATTGATCACCATTAATAAAAATCTACACTAAGCATGACATCATAAATAAGAATTGAAAATTAATATAGAAAAGTAAATAATAGCACTGTAATTTATTAAAATGTACATGAAGCTTTTGACTATGTATGAAAGTGAGTATGATGATAGAAAGTAAGAGTACTTTCCCTCTTCTTCCCGGATACAATTGACTTCACGTCCTATTTATAAAGTAGAACTCACTACTTCAGCTAGTGAGACCGAGCCCACTACTTGAATTAGTAGGATCTAGTCCACTACTTGAACTAGTAGGGTTCACCCACTTATTTAATGCATGAGGGTTAATTATCCACTTATATAGTGGTAGTCTTCATATTGTTATCATCATGCTTGATACGTGGAGAGCTAAGGTCCGATGACTAAGTCGAACCTCAACAATCATAAGATGTAAATTTTAAATCATGAAATTAGGGGGGCAAAAAAAAACTCATTGGTAACTCATTGAATATTTCGATGTGATTAGTACCTAAGCCCATGGTAACTCACTGAAAATTTTCTAAGGGCTCATTTGGAGAAACATTTATAAGGTGTTTGACACACCAACTCAAAACACTTATCTCAAAATTTTTTTTTATCTTTTTCCCAAATAGTTTTTTGTCTTTTCTGAAAATTCAAAAAAATTTACTATTGAAACTTAAAAATCTTAACTCAAACTACTCCACCAAACACCCCCTTAGAGATGGTGTTTTGAAAGTTGAATTAGAAATATGTATTTGGAGGGAAAATTTTTGAAAAAATTTTATGATATAGAAAATAATACAAAAATTTGAAATAAGTTTGATAAAAAATATGCAAAAAGATCTTATCTTATTTCTTTCGTCATTATGAGTATTTTGACATAAAAAATATCTCATTTTCATTTGAAATGAAAAAGTATTTTGGAGTTTTTTGAAAATAAAAGATTAGGAAAATTTGATATATTTGCAAATTCTTTATGATTTAATACATTTCCACGTTCAATTAAAAAAAAAAAGAATAAAGAAAAGATGAAACACTTTAGCCACTCGCGCGTGGGAATACAGTAATAGAAGAGAAGGGTAAAAGAGTAATTTTACAAAATGCTTGGGACTAAAGAAGCTGGACACTTGGTTCCGAAGTAACTGACTGCACTTGGGACAGACACCGCCACCACCCTCCTTTATTCAAAAGCGTTTCTATATTCCCCTGCACTCATCTCCACCGTAACACTCATTCTCAACCGTTCGATCAAACCGTACCCAAACCTAAAAACCTTTGACCAAACCTAATCGCATCATCTGACCATTCACTAACACTTCACCTACATTCTCCTACGCCTCACCGCAGAGAATAAACCTCTCCCTATTTTATCCGTTTTCTTTTTTTAAATTTTTTTATTATTTTTTGGGGCTCACCCGTCGAAGAGTTAAAGAGTACAGAGTAGAGTAAAGCGGAGCAGAGCAGAGAAGAGAAAAAAGAAAAAAAAAAAAAGGAAAAAAAAAAAAAAAACTGATGAAGCTTTTTAGATACATTTCCTTGATTTTCAAGCTCTCTCTCTAGGTTTCGCTTTCTCTCTCATGGTACACTTCCCTTTATCTCTCTCTCTCTCTATGTCTCGCTTTCTATAGTGTACTGCTTGTAGGCTTCAGAAATCTTCTCCGTTTTGTAGCTCTTTACCATCCCTTTTTTTTTTTCCTCTGTTCTTTTCTTTTCTGTTTTCCGGGAAAATTCTCTGATGGTTTGAGGCTTTGCTTTCCAGGAATGGTAGATTTGGAGTTCGGGAGTGTCGCATTCGTCAGGTGAGCTTCAGATCTGGTGAGCCTCAGCTTCGTTTTCGTCTTTCTTTCTTTTTTTTTTTTTGTTTTATTTTATTTTTAATTTTGGTTCATTGTTTTGCATTTTCTGAGTTTCTGAGATCTCGCGTGTTCTAGGGTTTTATAGTTGTTCTTCGTTTTTCGATTTTTGATTCTGATTTTTTTTTTGTTTTCCATTTTGCTTTGTTTTATTGAGCTACTGGAGCTATGAATTTGTGGCATTTTCGTATTTCCTGTGCCTAATTTCATTGCTAATGCAACAAATTCAAATCCTCAATCATTTGACTTGGATCTGTCGAAATTTGTATCATGGGATATCAATTGTCATAATTATGTTTAGATTAAAAGGTCAGAATTCTTAACCTGTTAAAATAATGTGACAGGAATTTAAAGTTCAAATCTTTTAACCTGTGCACCAGAGGAAATCTTAGGATTTGAAATCTTAGCATTTGAACACTAGACCACTTTCCTTGACATTGTGCTAGAACTGGTTATGTAAAGAAATTAGTGTTAGGTTGCATTTTTGGTGGAGAAGAAGAAGGGATTTTTTGGTATAAGGAATTTCGTAATGTTTTATATCTTTTTTGGGTTTAAAGGTACTAGTTTGTTTTAATTGTTAGATTCTGCGGTTTATTTATGTGTGCTGTTCTTGTTGTTGGATATATATTTTTTTAACTATTAATTGTTTTTTGTTATCATTTTGATGAAACTTTTGCCACAGGTGCTGGAATTCGCGCAATGGGCAAGTCACCGGGGAAATGGATCAAGACTGTGCTGTTTGGGAAGAAGTCTTCAAAAAGCCATATTTCAAAAGGAAGAGAGGTATTACCAATCTGTTTAGTTGGGGTTCTCAAAATTTATGCTTGTATGTGTCTAGTTTTCTCTCAGACATAGTAGAGTTTTAATTTTCCACGCACATACTATTGATTATTCACCTATTAAATATAAAGATTTCCATCTATGTTGGTATCAATCATTTAAACATGTATAGATAATTATCTTTTAACGTTCTTGCTCACCATGTGTAGAAAATCACGAATGAGAGAGAGGTGGTGGTTGCGGCGAGGACATCAGGAGCTGATTTTGTTTCAGTTCCTCCTGTTTCACTTCCATTACCTAGTGCCACTGAAAGAAATGAAGGAAATTTAGAATTGGAGAACAAGGAAGAGGAATATATATATGATGATGAGGGAACACTTTTGTCGGGGAGCCAAAATGCAGAGACACAGGGATCCATGCCCCAAGATGTACCAACTGATCCTGAGCAAATTAGGAAAGAGCAAGCTGCAACTATTGTGCAGGCCACTTTTCGGGGTTATCTGGTAAATCTTGCAATAAACAACACTTTATTTTTAACTTCATGCTGGTGTTGGTTACAGTTGTGATATTGAAATATCCCTCATTGAGTTTTGCATGCGGTTAGGGTGTATATCTTTAAGAAAGCATAGCACCACCACCCCCCCTCAAATTTGAAGAAAAAAGTTCACATTTGAAGTTTTCACTAGAGCATTACTATTTTTAAAGGCATTCTTAAATATAGTTGTCATCTTATCTTGCATCCACCTACTTAACTTCATGCCACTAGGGCCAGGAAACCTTGAGATATCAGATAATCTAGCATCTGTTTTATCTTCACAGAGACAAACATTTTGTCCTACTGAATAATTGCTTGGTGGGTCAGCTTAACAAGAACGCGGCTCTGTTTTTGGACGTTTGTCGTTTTGCACTTTTGAGACTTTTTTCTTGTTGCATTGTTATGATTTTTTGCTTATAGATTGTTCAACGAGCTCTTGTACGAATGCTGTTTTTTTTATTTTTGTTTTTGTTTTGTTTTTCTTCAATTTCTATAATTTCTCATTGTGTTTATTATGTGATTAAGTCAATAAATTCACTGATTTGGCTAATCTTGTGAAGGCTCGCCGGGCATTTTGGGCACTTAAAGGCATCATAAGGTTGCAAGCACTTATTCGTGGGCACTTGGTTAGGAGACAAGCTGTTGCTACTTTGTGCAGTATGCTGGGAATTGTCAAGTTTCAGGCACTAATTCGTGGAAGACGGGTAAGAACTTCTGATGTTGGGCTTGAAGTGCAACAGAAATGCAGTCTCAGTACGCCTCTGGTAAATATCCACGAGCCCTTCTTCTTTATTCTTCTTCTTCCTTTCCCCCCAAATGTGTCAGAACCATGGCTAGTATGTGAAATTGCCCATGAATGGCGACTTTACGCTGATAAGAAACCTTTTAAATTATGATATGAAATGAACCTTAAAAGTTTCATGTTTAATAGTTCACACCTTACTTTTCTTCTTTCAGACCTCTGTAGTTACTATTTACATTGTAGAATGATATAAATTATAGGTTCATGATGCATCTGGCAAAACTGTACGACTGTACTGATATCGGGCTTTAATATTATTTTCTTTCCTAACATTTGCATCAGGATGGCAAGCTGGATCCTGTAAGAGTTAATTTTTCTTCGCAAATAACAAAGCTTTCAATAAACGCTTTCATTCGTAAGGTATGATCAGGATCTTTACCGTACCATGCCTGCTGTTGCTATTTTTGTGAATTTATATTTTATCATTATTCTTCTCTGAGCAATTCATGGAGCTGTCCAAGAATATAGATTCCTATAACCTCAATATAAATCATTGTGAATGCGTATTGAATCTGCAATTGGTTATTAATTGCATGGTAATGGTGGTTTCTTATGGTTGCTTTTGCTTATTTGTTCTGCATTGCATATAATGGCCGCATGGATTTTCTTCAGGAGTTCCTGTTGGGAAATCGATGAAAATGGTGACATTGTTTGTTAGTAACTTGCAACTTTTTAAATAATATGAATTTAGGGAGTGTAAATCATCAAGCTAATCTAAATTTTAAATGCTGAATCTGCTGATCTTGGTCCCTTTGGAAGAAGTTTATGGTAATTCATAAATATGTTTAAGAATCTTGTTGATAGGACTCAGGTGGTTAGTGTGGTTATTGAGTTAGTTGAGATGCATTCAGTTAGGGTAGTGAGGCAGTTAGTGAAGGAGATTGAGCTGTTAGTTAAATGGGGATTTTTAGCAGTCACGAAAGGTTAGCATCTTCAATAAAGATTCAATTCAGTTGGCTTTTTGGGTTCACAAAGATAAAAAGTTTAGTGGCATGCTTTTGACCGACATAGCCTGGGGTTGGGCTCCTTTTTTGTAGAACCTGTTTTTGGTTTTGTTTTCTTTCTGGATGATTTCTTATCCTCTGTTTCACCTGTACCTTTTTGACATGACTAAAGTCTCCCCCCCCCCCCCCCCGCGGAAAAAAAAAAAAAATTATCACTTGCATATTAACTTGTTCCACCTTGGGAACATTAATTTGTTGTTTGAGGTAATTCTTTGCTTATTTATTTGTGAGAGAATATAAAAATATATATCCTTGCCAAATTAACGTCAATATTTTTAAGAAATACTTCCTTTGCCTCTACAATGGGGTCATAAAATGATTGACTTGTAATTTAGTAACTGAATGAACGAAACCAATGGTATCTGGCAATTTTGGATGATTTCCGTTCAAGAAATTCAGATATTCATGTGTAATCGTTTGACAGTCTAGTTTATTATTTTCGAAGCATTACTAAATTTGTTTGTGATGGTTGGTTTGTTGCTTTAGCTTCTTGCTCCATCACCCAATGTGACGCCTCTGCATGTGCATTACGAATCTGGTGATCCAAATTCTGTCCCAAGCTGGTTGGAACGCTGGTCGTCAACCGGCTTTTGGAAACCAGTTCCCCAACCGAAGAAAGTTCTGGACTCAAAATCTCAGAAAAAGCATGGTAATGGCCATATTGCAGAACCTCAAGCAAGCAGGTCGAAGCGAACACGGAGACCATATTCTACAAGTGTTGAAAGTGTCCCAGTGCAAGTAACTTCTGAAATTGAGAAACCCAAACGCAGTTTTAGGAAAGTTTCGAGCCATCCAGCAGAAATGGTGCAGGAAAATCCACAAATTGAGCTTGAAAAGGTTAAGCGAAACTTGAGAAAGGTTCATAGCCCTGTAGTAGATAACTCCATCCCATCAGAAGCTGAAACCGAAAATCCACCAAAACAAAGTCTTGAGAAGGAGTTTAGCGGTTCGACTCATGATGGTTCGGAACAGTGCATTAACAATGCTAGTGAGAAGGTCAAGAAAGAGCCGGTGTCCAATGAGAAGGTAAAGAAGGAGACAACATCGAATGAGAAGGTAAAGAAGGAGACCACATCCATTGAGAAGTTAAAGAAAGAGACCACAACCACCGAGAAGGTAAAGAAAGAGATGACATCTGTTCTGCCCGAGGTAGAAGCAGTCCCCGAGCCAATTGTAAACAAAGAGGTTCCTGAGTCATCATCTGGTGACCAACCTATAGGTGATGAAAAGCCAGCGGTAGAGAGTATTAGAAAAGAAGAAACTGTGCCTGATGAGCAAGCTACAGTTGAATCACAGGTTTTAACAGAGAACACCAAGAAAGAGGAGAATATTTCTGCTACCAATGGAGGCTTAGTCCAGAAGGAAGACTTGACAAACATCGACAACCAGAAATCGGGCAAGAAAGCTTCTACTCCTGCTAAACAAGAACGTGCTGAGAACGGGGTACAGAGCACTCCTCCATTGCCAAGCTATATGGCGGCAACTGAATCTGCAAAGGCAAAGCTGAGAGTACAAGGCTCCCCGAGGTTTGGACAAGATGAGACGGAGAAAAATAACCTCAATCGTCGTCATTCTCTGCCGTCTTCCACGAACAGCAAAATCAGCTCGCAGTCACCAAGAACGCAGAGATTGGTCCAACCTGGTGCCAAGGGAGGGAAAAAGACCGATAGGTCTACGCCCTCCCGAGATGGGAACGGTACGATTTCCCCATGGACTTTGGATCATGTTGCTTAAATGAGACTGATTTGTTAGATTCCGTGCTTACCACTTTATTTTTGCAGGAAAGGTAGCCCAAGCAGAGTGGAGAAGGTGATTTATTTTTGAGGGGCAGGTTGAGTTTTCTGGAGCTCCAAAACAAAATAAAGTGGCTTGTGTTCACCCGGAGGGTTTTTTTTTTTGATTTAATGTATTTGTGATTTATTTCTAAGTGTTGTGAAAACTGTAACTGTGTCTATAGTTAGAGGGTTGTGTGGGGCCCAGAGCCCTTTTTTTTTTTTTTTACCCCCCTAATTTTCTTGAACTTTGGGTGTTTGTGAGCGAGTGTACATCATAGGTTTCTAGTTTTTTTTTTTTTTTTAATCGTGACCCAATCTGCATCAACTTTCAAGCCGTGGTTGGTTTTGACATTTATTTCTGGCCGTTCATGGTTTTACTTTGTATAGTCCTCATCATTTAATATGCACTTTTATTTCGTGGGTTGTTTTGTTATCGAACCGCCTACCCCCCGCCCCCCGCCGGCCCCCGGAACACCCATTCCAGTATCAAGAAAAATAATGTGATGTACTAAATTTCTGGTATAAGTTTTTTCTCGTAAGGACAAATTATACTTTTTTTTAACGGAACTTGAGGCCTTATCAATAAATCCTCTAGAACTTCAATTTGTAATATTTTTTAACCCTTGAATTTTGAAGTAGTTTTTGAATTTTCCCTTGCAATCAAATTTTTGATGAAAAAATGCACACAAGTTGTGCATGATGCTTGTAATTAGGTTAAAAAAGTAATATTTTAGGTTGATTGTTATTTTTTCCCCCATACATTTATTTTAAGTAATTTTGTAATTTCTCATTTAATTAAGATAACAGGTGTCAGTTGTGTCGTCAATATATGTCATTTCGTAATTTTATATTTAATAAACCCATTTCATACTTCTAACGAGTTATGTGTATTTTTTTTTGTTAAAAATTTAATTAAGGGAAAAATCGGTGAACTTTTCCAAAGTTTAAAGGAAATAATGTTACAAATTGATGTTCAGGTATTTTGTGACAAGATTGAAGTTTAGGCATTTTGTGATGAGATTTAAAGTTAGAGGGGAAAAATACCATTTACCTAGTTAGGCTTATGGGATGCTAGACACTAGTCTACAATTCAAATGCTACTACTATAAATTTTTTTGTCACTTCTCTGTGCTTTTATGCAAAATCATAGAATCATTATCACACCCTAATTCCATGTAATTCCATGTAAATATATAGCTTTCTTTTAAGCCTTTCCTACTCTATGAAAGGGCTTCTATTGTCTCACTATCTGGTCGAAATCTTCTAAGTGAAATCTTCTAATAATTAGGGGAATTAAAAATCATGATAGTGCGTTTTATTTATCTACTAATTGTTTGCATGTGCGGAATAGACAAACAAAACAAAGAAAAATAAAACAAAAACTAAATTATTTAAAATTTTAAAAATTTTTAAAAGTTAAAATTTTTTTTTATTTAAAATTGTCACGTGACGGGTGTAGGACCTGCTTAGAATAGACAAATAAAGTAAAACAAAAGATTGAAAAATTAAAAAATTAATTTTATTTTTTATTTAAAGATGTCATGTAACAAGCCTAGGATCGATCACATGCCCACCACGTGGTGGGAAGGTAATAACAAATAAATAAGAGTACAAAGCAAAGTAAAGCAAAATAAAAATAAAAAATTTATTTTTTAATATTTAAAAATTAATTTTTATATTTAAAAATGCTATGTGGCGGGCTTAGGACCCGTCATGTAATTGGAAAGATAATAATAAATAGATAAAAGTGTATGATGGAGGAAGACAAAAAAAAAAAAAAAAAAAAAAAAAAGGAAGAAGTTGCAGATGGAAGAAGGCAAGTGAAAAAAGAGAGAAGAAAAGAACAAACAAAATAGATAAACCAAGTCTTTGAAGTAAAAAAAAAATACAACTTTGCTTAATGAGATAGTTATATATAATACACTATTGACATCACAATAACGTTAAAAAAAAAAAAAACTACTATTTATAATTTTTTATTTGTAAGTCCGACATCAAATTTAAATTAATTAGCTTCCAACAACCCGCCAATACAAGGGACCGAAGCCTTGAGACAGAGTAATTTCACAAAACAGTCAATTTAGCAGGGTCTGAAATGCATGCATTTATTGAAACTTATTTTTTATGTTCTTCCTCACTCTTATAATTAGTCATTAGGGTAGTATCATTTCAGCTAAAAACCTGAAAATCTACAGTAATCAGATCATTTTGATCCTCTTTACAATCTTAAAAATTTTTTGAACATCGTGACTGTTGTTACATTCTCATGGTTCACTAACACGATTGTCATATAGTTTAACAGTTATGAATCATCACAAAGATATTGTACCTAAAGTAGTAAAAAGCTTAACATCATTATTGTTGTTGATCTACCGATGGACAAGAATCAAGATTATCACGAATGCATTCCATTAGTATTTTTTTTTTTTAAAGCAAAACACAAAAATTAAATAAACAAATATTAAAATATATTTTTATGTGAGGTTCCCCATGAACATTTTTTCTTTAACTAATCATTTTAAACTTTTAGTTTTGATAATTAGCCTCAGCACTTACCTAACTATCGTAACATGACTCAAATTGATAATATTGTTTAAATCGTGTTAATTTCACACTCATCTTAAATGTTAGTGTCAAAAAATAAAGAGTACTTCATACCGAAGAATACATTAGAAAATAATGACCAACAATCACTATCTAATGATATGATTGGGATCGATCACAACACCACGAACTATTCCTGCTCGACCTGAGAAATTCCTTGTTGAAGTTGCTGTTAATGAAGCTATTGGTTCAACGTTTGGTGGTATTGGCATTTCAACTGAGTGGCCTGATATGCAGAGAGCACCAAACTCATCTTGCTTCCAATACACTTCCACCATTTTCCCTCTACGATTTTCTTCCGTTTCGGTTCCTGGAATACCCACCAATGTAGCTCCCACAGGTACCTGCCTCACCATTTCAATCGAAGAAAATAAATGTTATAAAAGAGACAAGGAGCATATTAGTAAACGAATTGGAGTAAAAGAGTAAACGGAAAATGGAAAATGTTCTTAATCCGATGCGAGTCTCGATGAATAGGACCGCTTATAGCTACGAGTATAGGACTTGTATTAAGGGTAGAACGCCACAAATGTCATTATCTCTTGTGTCTTTCTTTTCCTCCATTCCCTCACTATTGATCAGTGTAGGTCTCATAAAGACAATGAGTGAACAACGTCGACACATCCCTACTAATAACGACTTATAAATAGTCACGGATATCATGTCTCACTTGAATTTACTTTCTTGATCATTGATCAATGTAGACCTTACGTGGGTGGTCAATACATGAAACAGTCGTGATTGTCATCGTTAGATAGTAAATAATAAAGATATGACAATTGAAATAGAAATATGGAAGCTTAAAGTCGTGCTTACTTCGACCGATATTCCGGATGGTAAGTTGAGTGTGACCAGTCTCCCCTCAGCAAAGGCACTCTTTATCTCTGCACGGCGTGCAATGCTCAAGAAAACCTCTTCGAGACTTGTGAAATTAATCTGAATGTCAGCTATGCCAAATTCAATTTCTCTGTTTTGGAGCTCCTCGAAGCAATCCTATGTGCAACAATGTCAATCTAAGGTAGTAAGATAGTGCATTAATTAACAAGAAAAATGAAAAAAAAAAAAAAAAAAGACGTCAAAGTAACTTTTTTTTTTTTTTTTTTTTTTAAAAAACTAGTTATCATTAGTGGTTGTGTTGAATGTAGCACATGTTGATTAGATTAAGAATTTTACAGTAGGGTGATATAGTTATGATACGTCGTATCACATCATATTAAGAAGTGTATAACAATTTGACTGAAGTTGATGAGAATATGACAATTCTATCCCCTACTAATAAGATACTTTATTTTTTTTCCTCTTTTCCTACCGCATCATTCTCCTAGTTAGATTAGTTGGACAAATAAAGTAATTAGTTTTTTTTTTTAATGAATTTTTTTAATAGTAGGAGATCTGTGACTCATATTTATTAAAGAGAAAATAGAACATTTATAGGTTTTGAATCTAGAACATTTATCCAATGCTACAAGTTTCTTCTCGTACTTATTCATTAAAAAAGTTGTTAATTTCAACAAAGTGACGCTAATTTCAAAGTAGAAGGGTGATGATATGCTTACAGGAAAAAGCACTTCTCTATTACGAGGAATGGCAAAAGTAAAAAAATTCTTGTTCTCTTCTTTTGGTACGACGTCTAAATGCTGTGAAAATAAAATCATGTTAGAAAACCAAAAACCTAATTTCACAAGTCGAAAAGAGAAATTAAAGTAAAATTCTTCAAACCCGTTAACTTGTCTAAAAACCTACACTTTTGAAGAACTTCTTCACCGCCTCATGATTAGCGGGATCTTGTCCATTGGAGCTTTTGACAAAACTCACATGAACAACAAAACCGGTGCCGAACCGCGTCTTCAATCTGCACGAGTTCCCAATACATTGGAGCTTGCCATTGGCCATAATTCCTATCCGGTCGCTTAGAATGTCGGCTTCTTCCATTGAGTGTGTTGTTAGGACTATTGCGCGTCCTTTCTTCGCTTTCAGAATTATGTCCCACACATGTCTTCTTGTTATCGGATCCATACCAGTTGTCTGCAGATCATGGTGCAAAAAAATCACATAACTTGCAGTACAAGTAATCAAAACATGTGAAGGAAAAGACGTGCTTTGATCTGCATACGGGTTCGTCTAAGAAGAGCAATTTTGGATTGCCGATAAGGGCTATTGCAAGGCTGAGACGACGCCTCATTCCTCCGCTGTAACTCCCCGCTCTCATCTTGGCTGCCTCAGTGAGCCTCACTTCCTCCAAATAATTTTGAGCAGCCTGCATTTTACTTCACTTAGACGCAATTTATCTCGAAAAAATTAATGGTTTATTGCCGATTATAATAAACCATGTCAAGACTAGTTCAGTATATGAGTAAAGAAGCATGTGAAAGAACCTTTCAATTTTTGTGCATTACATACAGATTGTATTGAAGCTCGGGGTAAGCCCTTAATACTTGCGAAAAGTTCGAGATGCTCTTGCCCCGATAGTGCGTCCCAAAGAATATCGAACTACAAATACAAAAACATAAATGAAGAGTAGGTTTCGAATTTTGGACTAAGGAGAAGTAGAAAGTGACTAGAGAGAGAAAGCATATCACCTGGGGACAGACTCCGATCAGTTTTCGGATTCTTGATACATTAACAGAGCATTGTACAGAATTCCCATAGACCAATGCTATTACGGCAGACCATGAAACCAGCAAGGAAAGAGGAGGATAATGAGATTACGCTCCTAAACTATTGGATCGGTATTTTGACCGATGAAGACAAATTTAACAAGCGTCTTACCATCACCGCCTGTGACTGATGTTATTCCAGTCAAGCAATAGATTAAGGAAGTCTTTCCTGCACCACTGGTTCCGAGTAGACAAAATAACTGATCCCTCTCAAAGTTCACCCATAATCCCTGAAGATTATACGCAATAACCGCTTTACTATGTCACTTCAATTAAAAAAGGCCCCGAAAAGGCTAGAAGCAAGGAACATTTTTGGAACCTGGATGGAAGGAAGCTGATAAATATGTTTTCTTTACCTTTAGAGCATGGTAAGGTGGGATTTTCTTGCATCTGAAGCAACCGATGTTCGTGCTAGCAGGGTATGTCTTCATAAGGCCACGTATCTGAACTGCGATTTTTGTATCGTCTATTCCTTCTTTAATCTGTTGCTTTATGATGTTCTCCTCTTCAACGACATCTTCGTCATCTGAGGGATCGAGCTCCTCCGACGGGAGTGAATCTATGCAACTACAAATGGCATCCTCTATGAAGACAAAGGCGAAAAATGTGTGAAAGTCCCAAAAACCGCTAAACTAGTTTATCCGAAAAGTACTATTCGAGTGTCATAGTCGATTTACCTTGCTCTTTGTTCCCAGCTCTTCCGGTCCAGTATCTAGAGTTCAAAAAGTAAAAGAACGATTTCCTTACACCGTATTCATCGGGGAGAATGTTGTCCAAGTATATTGCCAATACAGACCAGAGAAAGAATGTGGCCACAAACCACCGAAAAATATCATTCTGTGAAGCATGAAGTTTAAAGACATGTATCAATAAGAAGAACAAGAACTTGTTACATAGATATTTCTCCAAATTTTGTTACAGACAATCGTTATCAGACACTCGGCGTCATTTGGTGAACATTCCGATATTCTCCTCCAGCTGATCCCAGCATCTTGAGGACTAGAAGTTGCATCAGAAAGCAGCCAGAGAGCTTTGGTGAGAAGATTAGGCGGGAAGAATGACCAACCCGTTCGAAACCTTTTCGAGAAGCGGTGATTGTAGGGAAAGTCAAGTGTTCCAACAACCTGCAGAGACAAAAATGGAATGTGTCAATAATGTAATGAAAAAACTCGCCTTTTTTTTTTTTGGGTTGAAAATGGAATAAGGGGAAATCTTGCCTCTGTCATTGAGCCTATGATAAAGATCGAGAAACCGACAGTCGAAGATGACGACGACTTGCTCATGAAGGCCGACAACATGAAGCCAAAGGCAAGCTGTGATAAAATGTTAGAGAAATTTATTACCATTTGAAACGACAAGGCTTAACCAATTATAGATAAAGATAAGAAACAGTCCTTACCATGTTGAGTTGGAAGAGGAAGAACACAAGAAATACGACCGCGAAACTGTTGTTCAAGAAGAGGTTAAACCCGAAGAGCATTCCGAAAAGAACTAGTAAAAATGATGATAGAAGTGTGAGAAATCCCTCCCATGTGAACCATGATAACCAGTATGCAGACTCATAAAGGCCCATCATATTCATTGCCTGCGAGATCAAAATCACTATAAAAATTCGTTATATAGTCAAATTCTTGTCCATTTGAGCTTTAAAAAAGACGGGTTTGGCTAGTTAATACCAGCCGAAGTTTTAGCTCCTTCTCTGCCACCAAAGAGCTCATTTGAAGCACGAAACTGAAAATCGCAGTTGCAAGGAAAAATGGCGGTCCGAGTATGGTTATCGCGGATGTGATTTGTATCCTTGGATGTGCAAATTCCTTGAGAGCAACAATCCAGCTAAAGTTTTTAACTGACCATGCGAAAACTCATCGGTAATTAGTAACATGTCTAGACTAGTGAAGAGAAATAGCGGCGAAAGCTTTTGTTAAACAACAAGGAGAAAACTTTTAAGTACCTCCAATGAGAGACCTAGCGATTTCGCGCTCTGCAGCAATCTGAAGTGGGATTTGAAACTCCAATGTCGGGTCTTCAAAAAATCCTCTCTTTGCAAGAGGAGTTGAATTGGTCTGAAGGCCATAGCTGATCACAGTGGCATTTATTTCCGCAAAATGCAAGGCTCCCGGAGAGGACATGGGATTTGCATACAGCCATTCATCCAATTCAGACGCTGTTCCGAATGACTTTACCTGCGCATACACAAAGCTTGTGCCGAATCAGCTTTCTAAACTTTCTTTTTCCGTACATTCCACAATTTCCCACTTAGAATATTTTAAAGAAATTAGGTGCAGTGGTCGGTTTTAGCTACGTCTTCAATAATGACTGAACCTTTTTCTTTTTCTTCCTTTTAAAGGAAAATGGACAATTAATTAGAACCAGTCGATCAATAATTGACTATAAAGTGAAGACCGGTAAATCATTGGTTGTCAATGTTAAAACATTGATTGAAATGAGTCAATCTGAAGTCAATTGTTGACTGATCATTTTGTAACATTTTCTCATTATGACATAAAATTTGCCACATTTTCTCATTATACTATTCGCAATTAAAAAAATAAAAAATCAGCTATGATTTTGATTACCACAAATGATTTTCTTTACTCAACAAACCTTGTTGGAAGGAATCTCCCTCCCAGGATTATTGGCCATGATTGCACTAACAATGCTCCGAACCCGCTCGCTCCCGTTTCCGCTCCAAACAAAGTCATAGCAGGGACGCCTGACGTATAACTTCTCCTCACATGGCGGGATCGGAGGGGACACCAGAGGCCGTGGCTCCACGACATTCCTATTAGACGTCAAGGAAGAGAAGCGAGCGTCCATGGCCTTCTGAGTTCCGTAAATGATAGCGACAAAGAATAAGGACGCGAAGAGCTGGAGAAAAGTAGCCTTCTTGTTCCGCCATGAAAGCAAGCAATTCTTCCAGAACAAAGCCTTGTATTGTTGGAGCAGTAAAGGAAAACCGCTCTTCGACTTCATGGCTAATCTCGATTAGTGTCCGATTAGTCGGTCCCGAAGTTATTATATAAGAGAAATTAATCTTAAATTAAGGTGTGTATTTTAGTACAGATTGGTTGGTACGTAGAGGATATTATCGAGGAGGTTGATGTAATAATATACTAATTCTGGCCCAAGAAAGGTTTTTATAAAATTACAAACAGATAATGCTTTTTGTTTGACGTGGGAAACATCGTTTAGTAATTAGCTAGAGCCTAAGACAGTTAAGCTCTTGTTTGTTTTTCTGAATATGCTTTTGTTGGTTTCGAAAACCAGTTTTTAAAAATTTTAGCGGAAGCATGGTATGGATCAAATCGCACATATAAAAAATTTTTCTCAAAAATTTTTCCGGCGACAATATTTATATTAATTTAATAAAATAAATTAAGAAGAAAGTTTAGAGATTGACCGTTGTCCGATTAAGTCGTTTGAAATTCTTGATCTCCTTCAAGAACCTTCTTTAAGTACTTCAAATCTTTTGGAAAACACCAATCTTCTTGAGAACTCCAAATCCTTCGAAACACCAACAATTCTTTCTCAACGTTCTCCGAATCACGATGAACTGGTAAGTCGTTTGAAATTCTTGATCTCCTTCAAGAACCTTCTTTAAGTACTTCAAATCTTTTGGAAAATACCAATCTTCTTGAGAACTCCAAATCCTTCGAAACACCAACAATTCTTTCTCAACGTTCTCCGAATCACGATGAACTGGAAACGAGTGGGCGTTTCTGAATTTGGGTTTGATCACACACTTGAATTTTTTGATTCACTTTGTATTCTCAACTCATGAGACAAAGTGAAGGAGAAGAGGAGAAGAAACTCTCTGAGGAAAAAGTTACGTATATCTTTTTTCTCTGTCAAAAAGGAGATAAATATATCTTCATTTTCTTTAGATATATCGAATGTATCCTCTTTTTAGTATTGCAGAGCTAACTAACACTCCTCTTTTTTTTTTTTTATTTTATTTAAATTAATTAATTAATCAAATTAATTAATTAATTTATCCTTCTTTGTGGAACTAATTGCACGCCCACTATCTTTCTATAGTGGGCGTGTATTATGATATGGGAGAGAGAAAATCTCTCTCCCAACATATATCAGTTACCTTTTTTTTTTTTTTTTTTTTTTTTTAATAAATTTTATTTTAAACTATTCAAAATAAAATAACTGATATATTCTCTTCCACATCTATCAAAAATTCAAAATTCAAGATTCAAAGATTTTATGTGAACCACCCTGTGGTGCACAACTATGATGTGGTCCTTACCACACTGTATAATCTTTAATTTAAAACTATTTTAAATTTATTTTAAATAATTATATTATTTAAATTACAAATTAATCTAATTAATTTGTTGTGTGAATATTAATATAGAATTCTCAATTCTAAATTAATAAATTAACCCAACATAAAATAATGTTCACATGATTCAATGGAGCCGTTGAGAGGAACTATGGACTTTATAATTTTAAACTCCAATAATTTTGACAATTAATTAACACCTTAATTAAAATATCAAAATTATTAATTCCAAATTATTCCACTAAAAATTTGGAATTGCACTCTCAAAATTATAAAACTAATTATATTCAAAGATTTGAATTGCCCATTGATATAGTCACTACATATAAATCAATCCTCCATAAACGGTTCATAATTAAAGCTAGGTATTTTCCGTTAACCTCTTTAATTATATTTTTCTCCTTAAGTATCATTGATTCTCTAATGAATAATATATTTGTGATCTAATCATAAATTGAGTGCTCTTATTATTCAAGTCCCGAATCAACACTTAAGGGAACCGTCCATCTAACTTCTTTATGAAGGAATGGATTTCATCTTGTATATTAATATTCCCAGCTACTTATTATATTATATTTCCAATATACCAAGAATTTGACACTATTCATTTGTGTCATTGCTCGATATGTCAAAAAATATGATACAATAAATAGGAGTCTATTAATTACTCAGAATTAAGATCGATTCATATATGATCATCATTGACTAATTTTGAATGCTCTATATGACAACGGAAATTATTAGAGATTCATAATTAATCGTGTTCCAGTCCTATATAATCAAATTATATAAAGCGCTTTCATTCCAATAATCTCATTATTAATAATCCGGATAAGATCATTTCATTCAGAATGTAATGAACCGTGTTAGTAATTTTAAATTAAAGATCCCAACTTTAATTTTTAATTACGGACAGATTTAGATTATTTTACTTTAAATATTATCCTCCTGTATATAACACTTATATACAATATTTAAAGTCACATTTAAATAATCTAGGGTTTTCGATATTTATAAAGCATCTAAACATGCATGCAAAAATAATATTGAAAAAATCCTCAAATTAAATCAGCAAAATAATACATCTCATTTGTTTATGGACACATATCCCAACAGCTTTAAATATATTCGACCATTTTTTCTATGTTAGAAGTTTCCTTGGACCGTGGAACATTTAAAGTCATGGGAATAATGGTATACTTTGCCTGACGGGTTGAATGCAAATTTGGCCCCTAATAAGGATCGTCTTACTTTGTCCCAAACAATAAAAAACGGAAAAAAACTCGCCCCTTTTGCTTATCATTTATTATAGCTATGGTACTTTCTTCATTAAAACATCAATTTTTATTACATTTTAAATCACATATAAGTCAAATGACTGATTGGTAAGGACTATATATGTTTAAATGATTTTAATCATGCATTGATAACCCGACAAATACACGTGATGAAAACTGTTTAAAAATTTACATTTTAAAGACGGAAGTCTGAAAGTTACAATTTATGATAAGCTTAGGGGAGGGGTTATTACATTTTGAGTTGTATGGGGTAAAGTGAGATGACCCTAATTCTTTGTAGAATTAATCGAAGCCAAAATCGAGTACTACATTTATTTTTTTGGATTTAATTTCAAATAATTTGGTTCCTTGAAAATAGAGATCAAATCACTTTGTTCTTATCACTCAAAATGACAGAAAACTCCTTCCCGAGCGTGTTCGATTGCAACTTTGGTATTTCAATCATTGAGACATCCCCGAGCAGGCAAGGGCAGTCGTAGATCCGCTTTCATGCTTTGAACATCTGTGAATAAGCACACAAATATTATTATTATAATTATTATTATTTAAAAAGCGGTTTTTAACAAGTGCAAGTCACGTGATTGGTTAATTAAAGGATATTTTCTTAATTGAGCCAGTCAACCAGCACACACGATTAAAACTGTTAATAAATAATTGACACCTCAATGATACAAAGTATTGAAGTGCGTTATAACTAATTGTAAACGACAAAAGAGTTCCAGAGACAAACGACACAGCAAAAATTTGCTTACACTGAAAACTACACGTCGTTTTAAACAAAGACGAAACAGGAGCGACAATATTGTCTTGTTGTTGCTTCTCAAACAACAGCAGTTTTAAGACAAACGACATCTAGTTTTTAAATATAAAGCGACAACAATCTCTATCATTTGTATTTGACGACAATAAGCAGTTAAATCTAATTTATAATTTACGTTTTATCCATTTTTTTCTAATAGTTATTTTATGTATTATTTATAACGTTTTGTTAAGTAAATAAATCAGAATTTTATTAAGAAGTATTTTGTCGTAATTGAATTGAATAACACAAGTACACGAAACGTAGGTTAGTTACAAAACATTTTCCTATATTTCCAGCAAAAATTTTTCTTTTTAAAAAATTGTCCTATATATAGAAACGGCATGTCGTTAAGTAACGTTGAGTTGCTATCATTTACTCCATAAGTGTCGTGTAGTTTTCTGCATCGAGGAAGCCACCCACGACTAAGTGAGGGTTTTCGGCTTTTCGCTACTAGTGAATATATAAATTTTTAATTTTTATTTTTAAGAACTTTTTATTTTTTATTTTTCCCTCATTATAAATAAATTATGCTTGTATATGTCCCCTTAAAAATTTTATCTTTTAATATACGATCTTACTGAATTAATGGGCTGGCTACGTAGTTGGTTTTCCATCTACAATTACATGGAAAAAAAAAAAAAAAGAACATTCCTTATCTATGTTGCATTGCGCTCAGGTTTAGAGCCAGGGAGATAGTAAAAATCCTGTTGTATGACATAAAACATATAACTACCTATCCAAAACTTGTTGTCGTTTATGTGGATAAATAATCCGTCATTCGTCTTGGTTTAAAATTTGTTGTCCTTTATGTTATTGTACGACATGTCGTACATTATTGAAAGTCAGCTGTCGTTTTTCGTATTAAAGATTTGGCCTGTTTCTACCTGGTTTAAAAAAAATATTAAATAAATAAAACGACAATAAGAGAATTTCAAATTCTATAGTAGGTTATTTTCGAAACGACATGTCGTTTGGGGAAAAGTTTTATGTCGTTTACTTATCATGAATAAACGACATGCCAATCCGGTGAATTTGTAATTATTTA
>JAINRI010000252.1:0-17817 GCA_025413485.1 Ficus microcarpa | reverse complement strand
GATTCCAAATATCATAGACTTTTGAGAGGAGTTGCTAAATTAAATCAAAACTTTGAAAATTTTTATTTCCTTTTGTACTCGATTAATGTTTAGAAATAAAGGTATAATCGTTGACCTCCTACTTGAATTTCATCAACCAAATATGGAAATTAGGTATGTATCGAAGACCACAAAAATACCTCAGCCCTTTTTGGGACACATGACTTCAAGGGAAAATATCTATTGTGTTAGTAATTACATTCTTTGCATGACCAGAGAAAATTACTAAAATTATTAAAATTAAACTTAAAAAAAAAATAAACTTAATTAGAAAAACAAAGAAAATGAGAAAATAAAGAGATATTTATAGGAAACAAGAAACTCTTTCTTGCAAAGGAAAATTGATTTTCTAACCTGAGAATCTTGCATTCATTCATTCCTGAAAGATCCGCCATAGATATGTGGAAGGCTTCGGACCATGAGAGCTGCTTCAGACAAGTCGCCTTCGGGTTTCCCCATCGGTAACTATTGGGTGACAAATTCAGGAAGTTCTTCTGAATCTTCTTCTCAAAAGGCTGGTGAAACACCTTCTTCTGCTCATAGTTCATGTTCTTAAAAACTTCTTCCGAAATCCCATGATTCACAACTTGAAAAAATCCCCAATCTCTTGCAGCGCAAACAATCTCATTGACGCACTTGTCTCTCTCCATCTCGTGAGGACTGAGAAGATGGCTAAGATTGATCAAAGGCAGCTCAAATTCCTCAACGCCGGAATTAGACTTATGATGATGATATTCCACTCCCATGACACTACCGACGGAGTTTGGAAAGAGGGTTTTGTAGGTTTCTTGAAAAGGAGGATCAAAATCCATGGAGGAAAAGTTGGAAGAAAATTGATCACACAAAAAGGAATTCTTTTTTTTCCCTCAAATGTTCACCCTGTGATTGGCAAGAGTACTGCATATTAGATTAATTAGGAAGAAAATATTAGCACGAAAGTGAACATTTTTCCACATTTTCACAAACTCGGATCAAATTCATAATTATTGTGTCACCATCAAGTATAGGAAGCAGCAAACATTTTTTTTACCCAATAAATGGCGAGAGAGGATAACTAATGATAGAGGTAGAGAAACATAAATAGATACATGCATAGAAAGACTTTTTTTATTTTTTTTTAACCTATCTAAATGAACAAATTACCTTTTAAGTTTCAGGACAATAAGTACGTCTATATCCAATAATTATTCTTACCAAATATCCAATAATTATTCTTACCAAGGTTAATAAATACAGCAAATTCAGTTTTTCTCTTGATAATACCTAACTTTAATACCTTACTATATGCGTGCGTATATATATTTAAAGTTGATATACGTACCAGAAAGGCTCAGCCCTAGTTTTGTGGAAAATCCATTTTCTTTAATATAGAAGATAGATAACTCATCATTTAAATTTGGCAAGTAAATAAATCACAATTAAAAGGATATGTAACTGCACCATTTTTAATGAATGCATGCATGCAGATGGTAAAACTAGTACACATATCTATATAGACACATACACATACGAATACATATACATACATACACACACATGTATATATACATTTACATGTTTATGTTTGCATCGATATTCCAATTTAATAATCCTCACCTTACAAATATAGCTTCAGAAACAGAATCTGGTCTTGTCCAGAAAGAGGAAAACACCAGCTAGCAGACTTGATTAGTGAGAAAATAGTGTAAATGAAGATCATCAGGAAAAAAATAAATATTAAAAAAAAAAAAAAAAAGAAAGTGAGCTGCTATAAACGTACTTGAAAGCTATGAATTATGGTAGCTCCAGCTCATTCTGTCAGTACTCATGTTTTCTCTTCATGAAGAAAGTACTACTACCTGTGAAGAAGGATATTGTTATTGAAGAAAATGAAAGAAAAAAAGGATAAGAAGAACTAGCTAGCTAGTGAAAAGTACATATGTAGCTATATACATATATATATATATATATATATTTATGTGAAGTTCATTTGTCCCCAAAGGTTGGAAAGTACGTACTTACATATAGATTCCATATGCGTGTGTGTATGTGTTTAAAGGTCAGCTAGAATATAGAATCAAAGTTGGGTGAAATTACTGTTGATTGAAAATCTATGGTTGAAAGGGCAACACGCGTTTAAAGGTTTCAACATAAAAATATCATTGGGGGAAATTAAGTTAGAGAGAGAGAGAGAGTACCTTTTTTTTTTTTTTTTGGCCATTCTATTCTGATATTTATATGTATTATATTATATTCAAGCTAGCTCTACATATTTGAAAATTTGAAAAGGTCGTATTTAGTTTGATCCTTTCAAAAGACTTGTACATGTTATATAATATTTATATATAGAATCAGCTAGATATATATGTCTATCTCATATGCAACATTAATTTCCTTTGGTTCTCATTCCTCCAAGTCTCTACCAAATTACCCTCTCAAAAATTAATTAATTTTTCTAGCATATATGATTGCTTTCCTGAATATCCTCTACTTTTTTTGTTCTTTTTGCTAGTTGTTCATACACGTATACTCCAGAGATTAATGGGTCTCTCTTAATGTATTATCCATTGAATGCCTCGTCTATATAATCAATGATTAATTAAATGAGGCAACGGCAATAGCCTTAAATTCTCAACTAGCATGTCGACCATATAAATAAAAAGTACGTAGCTATGAATTAAGTGATTATAAGCTCATCATGAAGATTTCCACACCCAAAAAAAAAAAAAAAAAAAAAAAAAAAAAGAAAAGAGACCATGTTTAAAGTGATTTGAGTTAATTTCAAATTTGACCACCAAAAAAATATAGGTTGTGTCAATTTCCTCCCATTACCCAAAATGTAACAAAACTAAAGATGTTAATAAGTTACAATTTTACTACTTATGTTACTAAAAGCTCAATTTAAAAAAAAAAAAAAGATTTTCATCACGTGTACTTATTGGAAGACCCATAAATTATTAAAATTGTTAAGAGAATGCCCCTTATCAACTAATTACGTGAGTAATAAGTGATTAAGAAAACCATTTAAAAATTGTCATTTTAAGGAAAAGAATCAAAATGACAACTAATGATATGTTTAGGGAGGAGTTTTGTTGCATTTTGAGTTGTAAAGTGGAAAATCAGACAACCCTTATTCTTCAATGGCTAACTTTGAAATAAACCTAAGTGATTTTTTTTTTTTTTTAAATTTGAGAGTGAATGGATTCGAACTCTACACCTTTAAGTGAAGTTATATATAATGTTACTGTTAGGTTATGTCTGTAATCACTAAGCGCAAGTGATTTTGATTAGAGAATACACTAAAATTTGGAGAATAGAAAGAGTTTCACTTATCGTGTAAAAAATTAAAAATAATAATAATAATAATAATAAAAAGGAGGTACTTATCGTCCATTTATTAAAACTCCACAAGATAGTTTAAATCAAGTTTCATAAGAAATAAATTTTTAACTCTTTAAAAGACGCACCCTCCATCTAATGTAGGTCGTCTGCATGATTCAATAATGAATTTATCGTTGTCAATCTTCATCTGCTTTGTTAAAATATATATATATATATATATATATATAGAAGGGAGAAAGTGTGCTACTGTACACTTTTTCTATTTTCCAAAACGATTTGTTCTGGATAAAAATATTTTGTATATATTTTTTGATACTTCAATTATTTTTGTTTTCGGGTCTTTTTTTTAACAATTTAGTTCTTTCTTTTCAAATCGATCATATTTTTCATTTTGGTCTTTTTACCTTTTTAGGTTTTTTTTTTCATGCCTCTTTTTTTAGGTCCTTTTTATTATTATTATTATTATTATTACTTATTATTCTAATTTTCTCTATTTCGATAAATTTTCTCAAATACGTACAACACACAAAGCACATGCATTAGACTAATATATATATATATATATATATAAGCACACAAAAATGCTAAAACAAAATAGGAAACCACAACTATATCGATATTCGGAGAGTGTACAAAACTCATCATTATAATAAGTTGCAAACATCTATATTGGTGGATTACATATGATCTTATTTATTTGAAAATTTACTTGAAAACTTCAAATAGATCAAAAGAGAAGAAAAAATTATATTTGAGAGAGAGAGAGATCGTTGGATCTCGCTCTCCGGTACAAAGAAGGCCAAAATGTCAAACGCTTGTATTTGGTTCGTCAGTTAAAGATAAAATTTTTAAGTTAGAGTTGGTTGATTTTTCAAAAGCTAGTTATAAATTTTATTGACTTTTCATTAAAACAAAACAAAATAGAACAGAAAAAAATAAACAAAAAACAAAAACTGAGATGAAAAGGTATAGTTTAGTTTCAATTTAACTTAAACACTAAACAAAATCATAGTTTGATGATGATAATGATGATTAAAAAATAAATAAAAAGAAAAAGAAAAAAAGGTTATTAAAGTTACCTATCAAATTGTATACACCAAACAATGGCAATTGGTGAGTTATGACCACAACATCCACAGGGGTGGATGTGATAGCAAAGGAGGGTAACACTTTCATTAGCCTTTTTCTTCGTCCACTCAAGTTCGATCCTTATGGAACTCTAATAAGGCCCCGCTTCAGTTTTGGCTGTAGGTACATTGGGTTGGTGATGTTCTTAGTAAGCCTTGGTTGAGGATTATAAGAGGTTGGTTAGAGGCTTATCTCTTCCTTATCATTCGTACAGAAGTAGATTTCACTTGTGTGGTTGAAAATGAGACGATAACGGGCCATTACTAGACTCTTTTATCTTCTACCAAAAATATATATATATATATATATATATATGTTAACTAAGAGGTAAAACACACGTAAAAAGTTATATATTCCCTACCGTAAATAAAAAGATATACAATTTTCTATATTTGTTTAAGAGCTAATTAATCTAGTACATGTTCCTACGGCCGTCATTAATTAAAAAAAAAATCTAGTACATGTTGGCAAATTAATTACGTGGTATTTTTACACATTTTTCGAGATTATCCAACAAATATATGTACATATATACATATAGGTATACTATACGTCAGCTATATCAATTGTTTACTTCATGTGTCAATTTTTCCCGCTGTCATATGTCATCATTTTATCAGTTGATACAACATTTGACGTGAAAAGAATAACTGACAACATTACACTGATATGATGTCATATTTGGGTATCGGCTAGCCAATAAATATGTAAAGATAATAAACCCTAATAATATTACTGCAGCTCGGATTTGAAAACTTCTTTGCTGCCAATAATTATGCAAGAAAGTGGGATAAGAGGAAAACAAATTTGATTCATTCTCTTCGGAGCTTTATCCTATATTTGGTAGAACGGAAAAAAGAGAGAGAGAGCAAAAAGGAATTGTTTGGTGGAAAAGAAATTGAGATGGAAGAAAGTTGCAAGTCTATGAAAATCATCGTTTTTAAATCCCTCTAATTTTGGAGGGAAAAAAAGGAGACAAAAATTTGATTAAAAAAAAGGTGATGTGTAAAACAACTATTTTGATCTTAAACCTTATTCATTTTCTAATTTACATTAGGATATAATTCTTAAAAATAATAGACTAGATATTTTATTTTCTTTTATGGGGAAAATAGGTAGCTAGGCAGTTTTTGAAAACTTATTGAAAGAAAAAAAAAATTTGTCAAACTTTTTTTATTTAAAAAAATGACATATTACTATTAAAATATTTTTTGAGTTATCTGACAGTGGTCGATCATCTATCAAGCGATCAAACAGTGGCCATTTTTCCCTTCCCTCTTTATTGTTATTTTTTTTTTCCTCTGCTACCAAACAATGTCAAAGAAAAATCTTTATCCTCTTCTTATCTACATATTTGACTTCTCCGTCCTTTCTATTTTTCATCCCCTTTCGTAGCATTAATCGGCCGACTTGGTTGCAGTTGTCAACACAACTTTTTTTTTTTCTTGGCAATGATGACATTAATTGGTGCTTTTAAGCATTTACTTATTGGAGGGTTTCGGTTGCTTGAATGTGGCCATGTCGGTACTAGCCACCCAATCACTACTTGATGTGGAAGAAGTACTAATAGTGACGATAGTAATTGTAACGTGATTGTTGGGTCGCAATCATCTTGATTAAACGATCACACAACTCCTTGTTCAAAATACATACATACATATATATAAGTATATATATATTGAAGGAATATATTAGTACATGGTATGGAAAATATTCTATTTAATTGGTCTTTATTTTTAACCCATGTAATTGTGTGAGGTTATGGATATAGATAAACCTTTCCTTTTAAAGCTCCTTGACCTTGTTGACTATAGAAAATATTAGTAACAGAATCAGTTTATTATTTTAATGAAGACATATAATAAAAATAATATTTTTTTAAAAGACTTATATATGAATAATCAATTTTTAATAGAAGGTTAAATGAAAAAAAAATTTTTAAATTTTTAAAGGTAAAGTTAACAATAAAAAATCATTAGGGGTGGAAAGCCCCTACTTAGGCTATGTTTGGTAGGAGGGATGGAGAGGAGGATGGATAGAGAGAGTTGGAGAGATGGAATAGAGAGGATCGTATAAATTTTTTATGTTGTTTAGTAAAAAAGAGGAAGAGTTGAAATCATTGATAATAATTTTTTGACCAATTACTAAATTGTCCAATTTTTAAAATTTGCAAAGAAAAAATTACCTGAATGACATAAATTTAAAAATCATTACACAACTATAACTCAATTAAACTAAAGTTTATGTTATATTGGTCAAGATAGAAAAGTCTGTGTTATGTTAGTCAATGAATGAAAAAAAAAATGTGGTTATTTGGATAATTTTCTCATTTGTTAATAGTTTTTTTGGGTTCAAAATCATCTTTTTAAATAAGTGAGAAGGAGAGCTTGCATCCTTCCATCAATGCGGTGGGCCCAAAAGGAGAGAGTCTCCCTCCACCTCTCCTCTCCCTCCTCTCTTCCTTACTAACAAAACAATGGATTGGTGCTCTCCCTCCACCCCTCTTCCTCCACTCCTCTCCCTCCCTCCATCTTTCCCTCCAACCAAACATACTCAATCACGGATGATTCTTCTCCTAGAAAATGTCAAAACTCAAAAAATAATTGATTTACTTGTAAAAACTATCACTGACCGTTACCCCAAGTGGGCTGGGAAAGGTTTTTTTTTTTTTTTTTTTTGGAACTAAAGGGGGGCGGGGGGGGGGGGGGGTTACCTTAATAATCAAAAAAAAAAATTCACCTATTAACCAATATGACACAAATTTCGCACTCTTGATCAACATAACACAAATTTTAGGTAACTTGAGTTTAAGTTTGTGTCACATTGATCTAATGTTAATTTTTTGTGTCCTTGGTACAATAATCTTTAAATTTATGTCAGTCAGGTGCTCTTCTCTTGAGGAAATGAGATTTAAACTTTACGCTTTCTGATGGAATCAGGTGTAAAATCACCGCTAAGTTTTGCTTTCTACCACTCCCAAATGAGTAATATTAGAATTGTTAGATGCCGTTTTTCTTACTTGTTGATTAAAATGAGAAGAAGAAAAAGAATAGAAAATGCTCTACAACTATAAGCAAGGAATTGGTGGCCCATTTGCACTGCTTGGTAAGAGTTCAAGAGAGATGGCAAACAGGGAGGCAAATACAAAAATTCAAGTGAATTTTTTTTTTAATGTCTTACCGGAAGAATTCATCGAATCCCTATAAGAATCTATTAATTTTGCATTTTTTTTTAAAATTTTAATATAACTTTGATTAAATCTAATGTTTAAAAACATGCATTATTGGTAGAGATATTCTCACATGAAAAGTTCCTTTTTCTTTTCTAGTGTTTGATGGAAGAAAAAGAAATGAGAAAATAAATTACTTGTTATCCTTAAACTAAGTTAATATTGAGAAACAACTAAGAGCAAAATAGTTGTTTAATGTCTACACCTTTTTCATCGGATAATATCCACACGTTTTGTTAACATTTTTGGTTCTAAAAATATAAGGATTAAAATCTAATCTGTCATTTTTTCACTTCTTGCTTTTCCAATTTTCTCTCTACCATGTTCTCTTCTGTACTTGAAAATCTCTCCTCCAACTTCACTCCTCCCACATTTCTACAAAACTTCTCTACCAAACATAGTGTAATTTAAAGATGTATACATACTACCTATAAACATGAATAAATAAAAACGACGTACACGTACAATATTTTTTTTATTTTATTATTATTCCTTTTGCAAAGTACACATACCAGCTTAACATTTTATTATACATGGATAAAATTCGGCTCGTATGTTTTCTTGTTCTGTCATTTTCTAATCCACTCACGTCAACCAAAATACTTTAACAGACAAAACATTTTATTTGACATTATATTTCAATTGACATTACATAACATTAATAAAGCGACATCTAAAACAATGCCTTCATGCAGGACATAAAATGAGATAGACATACAGGAGTCGAATTCGTGATGGTATTATTGATGGTGTTAGCCTGACGGCGTTAATTCAACTCAAAGTGTGCTTTCGACACTGTTGAGCTAGACAGCATCTCAATGGCCAGGTACATAGATAATTGGCTGCCCCCAAAAAAAAAAAATTTCCCAAAAAAAAAAAAGGGAAAAAAAATGTAGAATCAATAGTCATTTGATAAATTGAGGTTCAAGGCCAAGAACACCAAATTCGACGACTTTGTTATCTTTCTAGGCTCAACATGGTTCTGTTTGGTCTTCCAGCAAGGCTACAATACAAAACACAAACATCCTTTTTACTTATCTGAAAACTCTAACCACTCTTCTTTTCAGCCTCCGATTGGGCAGAGAAGTAGACATGATTATTATTTAGGATTAGATTGTACGAGAATGTCATGGTATGAAACACAAAAATTTAAATTTAAAAAAAGAAATAAAAACACCCCAATCAAATCCTGTTAAGTTGTCATACTTTTCTCAATAAAAGTAATTATAATGTATTCTGTCAGTTTGGAATCATGTCCTACTAGTAAGATATTTTTTGTTTTCGAACCCTACCAAAGAATTTTCATGGATTGTTATGGAGAAGATTGTGTTATCTTCCAAGTTATGTCTGGTATAGTGTCGGATTACGGTATTGATGATAGAGAAAGAAGTGAAGAATCGCGAGTCATATTCTTCGTTTTATCCAAATACCTTATCAGATTCCGTCAAATTGTCATACTTTCTTAATAAGAATAATTATAATATATTCTTGATGACTTGGAGTTATGTTCTACCAGTGAGATATTTTTTGTTTTCTGACCCTATTATGAAGTTTTCATTGATTGTAACGGAGAAGATTGTGCTACCTACTAAGTTATGTTTAATGCACTGTTGAATTAAGATATAGAAGATGAAGAACGAAGAGACGGAAGAAATGAAGAATCAAGAGTCATATTCTTTCTCGCATCCGAATACTTTATCAGATTCCATTAATTACAATGTACTCTGACAACTTGGAGTCATGTCCTACTAGTAGGATATTTTTTGTCTTCAAACCCTACAATAGAATTTTCATGGAATGTAAGGAATAAGGTTGTGCTTCCTGCTAAGTCATGTTTGGTACTCTACTAAATTAAGATATCGAAGATGGAGAATGAAGAGAAGAAAGAAGTGAAGAATCAGAAGTCATATATTTTGTTGCATCCAGATACCTCATCAGATTCTGTTAAATTGTCATACTTTTGTTTTTAAAAACAATTATAATGTACTCTGTCAGCTTAGAGTCAAGTCCTACTAGTAAGATACTTTTTGTTTTCAAACCCTACCATAGAATTTTCATAGATTGTAATGGAGAAGATTGTGCTATTAGAATTTTCATAGATTGTAATGGAGAAGATTGTGCTATCTACCAAGTTATGTTTGGTGCAATGCTAAATTAAGACATGGGAGATGGAGAACGAAGAGAAGAAAGACGTAAAGAATCAATAGTCATATTCTTCAATGCACTTGTATACCCTTTTAGATTGTGTGAAATTGGCATACTTAATTCTAATATACTCTGATAGTTTGGAGTCATGTCCTACTAGTAAAAACCCTACCATAGAATTTTCATGGATTGTGATGGAGAAGATTACGCTACCTCCTAAGTTATGTTTGATGCACTGCAGAATTAAGATATTGAGGATAGAGAACAAAGAGAAGAAAAATGTAAAGAATCACCAGTCATATTCTTCAATGCACTCGAATACTATATCAAATTTTGTTAAATTGTCGTACTTTTATTTATTAGATCAATTATATTGTATTCTGTCAGTTTGGAATCATGTCCTTCTAGTAAGATATTTTTTGTTTTCAAACCCTACCATAGAATTTTCGTGGATTGTTATGGAGAAGATTGTGCTACCTACCATGCTATGCTTGGTGCACTTCTGAATTAGGACAGGGAAGATGGAAAACGAAGAGAAGAAAGAAACAAAGAATCAACAATCATGTTCTTCAGTGCGCTAGTTTACCCTTTTAGATTCTGTAAAATTGGCTAGTTTACCCTTTTAGATTCTGTAAAATTGGCATACTTTACTTAATTCTAATATACTATCACAATTTGGAGTCATGTCCTACTAGTAAGATTTTTTTTTTTTTTTTCCAAACTCAAGCATAGAATTTTCATGAATTGTAATGGTGAAGATTGTGCTACCTACTAATATTTGGTGCACTACTGAATTAAGATATCGAAGATGGAGACCGGAGAGAAGAAAAAAGTAAAGAATTACTAGTCATATTCTTTGATGCACTCGAATAATCTATCGAATTCTGTTAAATTATTATACTTTTTTTATAAGAATAATTATAATGTACTATATGAGTTTGGAGTCATGTCTTACTAGTAAGATATTTTTTGGTTTTCCACCCAACCATAGAATTTTTATGGATTGTAACGAAGAAGATTGTGCTACTTATCAAGTTATGTTTGGTACACTGCTAAACTAAGTTATCGAAATTGATGGAAGGAATAGTCTTCTCTTATCTTTCTTCTAATTTCTCTTTTTCCTTTTCATGAGACATGGAAGGTACTGGATGTACTATACATGTGTGGGCCGAAGTTATTCATCTTATCCTAAGCGGGATACAAATTAAGATATCAAAGATGGAGAATGAAGAGAAGAAAGAAGTAAAGAATCATTGGTCATATTCTCGAATACCCTATCAAATTCTGTTAAATTGTCATACTTTTCTTCATAATAATAATTATAATATACTCTATCAGTTTAGTGTCATGCCTTACTAGTAAGATATTTTTTGTTTTGAAACCCTACCATAGAATTTTCATGGATTGTAATGGAGAAGATTGTGTTACCTACCAAGTTACATTTGGTACAATGCTGAATTAAGATATCGAAATTGACGAAAGGAATTGTCTCCTCTCCTATCTTTCTTCTTATTTCTCTTTTTGCTTTTCATGAGACACGGAAGGAACTGGCTTGTACTATATATGTGTGGGCCTAAATGATTCATCTTATCCACAGTGGGATACTAATCCTTATCTATCGTACCAAATGCAGCCAAAAACCTTTATCCGCATGTGAATATGTTACAATGTTTCATGCTTTGGCGTCTTTCAAGACTTCTCAACGGCCCTTGAACCATTAGGTCAAGGTTCGCATTCAATCTCAAGTTCGACATGTCTTTATTGTTTGTCCCAATACAGAGATATTAAAAACATATGGACAAGATAGAAGAAACCTCGAAGGGACAAACACCAAGAAATAGGATGGTCCGAAGTGGCCAGGATATATAGGCAATCCATCCATATTACCACCCAAGACGTGACGACATCCCCACTTAGAAGCTAGTGGTTAGACAGTTTGTTCTCCTCATCAAAACCTTGAGTTTGAACCATCCTACCGAGTGGTCATGATATATGGACAATTCACTTTATGAAGGATCCATATTATCACACGTGGGGAGACGTCCCCCAGGGTTATCTGGAACGCTATCTACTACTCGTACAACCCTTTTTCAAAAATAAAAAGGGATGAACTCAAACACAAGTAAAAAATGCGGACACCCATGTGTTTTGCTAGATCAGAATTTCTTTGTGATTTGGAAGTAAAATCACATGATTCAAAATAGTTGGACAGGTTAAAGTTTTTAGGGAATAGATATGTAGAAAGGAAGACAAGCTCCTCCATTTGCTTTCTACGGAGGAAAGTCAAAAATAAAAAGCTGTTTACATGTAGCATTTTTACTCATCATCTTTGTAAGGGTACTCTTCCGGAACTTGCTTTAGGAGTTTTACCTGCAACTCGAATGCATCATCGCCTCGAAGCATATCGCGGATCCAGTTGACTTCGGTCTTCATTGACACCTAAATATCGAAGATTGAAGAACAGTCAGAGATGACAACAAAAGTAAATGACGGCAAAAGCAAATCCGTGTTTTCTCAATCTACTTGAGATGCTGTATTCAAGTCGTGGTGAATACGTCTATTCTTTTTTGTGCAGATCAATGGTGAAAATAAATTATCTTCTGATTCCCATAATATGGTGGTTGTTGTTATAATAATCGAAGTATGCGAAACTCAAGAACAGGACAACGAGCATTTTCAGAGGCAATACAGGGTAAAACCAGGTGACAAAAGAAGAATCTATGAGTTAAGGAGGAAGAAGGGGGGGAAAAAGAAGGAAGAAGAAGAAGAAGAAAGAAAGGTATACTACTAGTGAGCTTGGCTTCTCTGCATCAGCTTAAGGTATTTTGCACATTTGCACCCTGCACTTTTCGAACTTTGCAAACTTGCCTCATAAACTTCTAATTTTGGCAATTTACTAACCACTCCAAAATTAAATTAAATTAAATTAAATTAAATTAAATTATGCAATCATTGCTTTGGAAAAATGCGGATAAGGTAAAAATAACTAGCTAGCTACTATAATATCAAAAGCATAACCTCACAATAAAATACATTCCAAGAAATGTAAAAATAAAAAAGTACAAAATTAAGGGTAAAATGTAGTTGGTGAAGAACAGAATAACTCACCATCTCCAAGGCTCCTCTAATTACTCCACTTAAGATGTTGCAGTAGTACAGACCTTGACAAATATCGGGAAGCTCTACAAAGTCTACCGGAGGATTATCCTCCAAAACAATACTACAGGAAGTTCCATCAGCGTCCCAATTGGTCACAGACGCAGTCACTCCCAAGAACATCGATCTTGAACCCAACCTGTTGCATAAGCACCATTAGAGTGATGAGAGCAAACCAACCAAAACTATCTCAACTCAACGTTGCTAAACATAAGTTCGAATGTAGAAAAAGGTTCGTGTGTGTGTGTGTGTGTGTGTGTTTTTTTTTTTTTTTTTTGGGTGCTTTTACCCTGTGAACTTTGGTTTTGACAGATTATGTAATAACTGAAATTTGTACGGACTCATGATTTCCTTGTATGTAAAGAAATTTTAGTCTGTGCTATGTGTTTATGTGATATTTCATGAAAATCATGAATATCAATGTAAAATTCATAATTTTATCAGTATATGTTTGAGTTCTCGATTAATTAGCTACGAGACTCAATGATAATTTGTTTAGTCATGCAAGAAGCCTTTTAAGGAAAAAGGCATAAGAAAATTTTATGATTTTATATTGGTCAAAGTCTGACCAAGAAAAGTCAAAGGTATGAATATGACGGTATTGCAGTATAGCAAGCAGTATAGGAATTATACTGCAAAAAACCGTCATTACAGATAAAACAGTAAAAATAAGGGTCAAGACCGCTGTAGAAAAATCAAGCACATTATTTAGGAAAATAAGGGATTTTTGAAATTAAGTGGATAATTATGCATGAATTGGAAACCAAGTGGCTCTACCCTAGCCGGCCACTTCACAGGGACTAAAATGTAAATATTTTGTTCTTAGGGACCAAAGTGTAATTTTAAGAAAAAGCGAGGTAAGCTTAGTGGGGTAAGCATAGTGAGGTAAGCATGGTGAGGTAAGCAAGCGCTTGCTTGGTGAGCAAGTAACTTGGCCTCCAAGGCACTTCAATGGCTGGCCACCTCAAGGGGGTGTTGAGCAAATATTTTGCTCTTAAGGACTAGTATGCAATTCTAAAATTAAAAATAAATCAAAAAAGAAAATAATTATCACCTATAAATAGGTGATGAGGGGTTCATTTTGGTTCAATTTATGTGTAACCACCCCAAAACTATGCCAAATTTTCATGTCACTCTTTCTCCCCCTTAGAAAGCCAAACCCCAAAGAGAAGAAAGAAAGGATTAGGGTGGTCGGATTTTTGGAGGAACCCAAAGCAAGAATAAAAGTGGATCCAAAGCTTAGAACTTATCTCTAAGCTTAAAGGTAATCTTCTAAAACCTTTGAGCTATCCAATTAAGTTTTAATTCAAGATTTATTGTGTATTTCAATGTTGGTTTGTAAGAGAATAAACTCAATTTATTTTCTTATACAATAGCCTAGATTAGTTAAGTTTGTGCTTGATTAGAATTACGTGGTTTTGATTTATGCATGTTGTTAATGGTATGGTTGCATGATATTAGGATTTGTATGTATGCCTTTAAGATGTTTGTTATATGTCCCAATGTGTTTAAGAAGTTGTAGGTTATGAGCTTGTATGATGTTTTGAATATGCAAACCAACTTTAAATCCTAGTTGGTGCTAGAACACCACATGGGTTGCATGTGTTGGAATAAATGTATGTCAATGGAAAATTTACATTAGAAGAGTTGCATGTTTGTCGTAGGCTCACGGTTGCGACCGTTTGAGGTAGTGTGCGCGTAGATTTTTCATAAAAATGGATTTAAAGTAAAACTGCCAGTTTCGGGTAAAACTGGGCAGCTTATTGGAAAGGCAATTTTAATGCCCTTAGAGGCCGAATTTGGAGAAACTTAAAACATGAAAGTTGTAGAAAATAGAAATTCCTAGGGGGCAATATGGACAGTTTTCAAAAATAAAGCTCCAATGGCCTTTGTTTTACAAAAATCCAAACTTGGTTATGCCCAGACTTCATGCACGGCTAGGCCGGTTCAACAAGGAAAATGAGTGGGTTAGAGGCTGAACTGGGTTATGAGCAAAATACAAAAATTGTAGGATTTTTCAAGGTCTAAAACTTTTATGAAGAAAAAATTTTCAGATTCAAAACATATTTTTAAATAAAATTAGATTTCAAAAACTGTGCAGGAAAACTGTTTACGCATCTATCTTATCATAAGCGTAAAATAACTATGTACGCATATTAATGAAAACTGTAACTTAACTTACAATGATGGCGGCAATGGCAGGCAGATTGTGAAATTGTATCGTAGGAAACCGCTCTGATACCAACTCTGTAACGACCCGCCAAACACAGGCCGTTACCATACTTACATACATATGGGCCCTTTGTAATAACTTAATTACAGGAAAAACAGCGGAAACTTTTTTTTTTTTATACTGTGCTAACTAGCACATACTGTAACTAAAAGAATGATATACAAATATCAAATCATCTACTTAGAAAGAACAAAAAGCGTAGCGGCATCTTTTCCCACATTTCATAGTTCTCCCTGCCACGCTCCTCCATCTTGTATCAGCAACTGCTTGCAGGTTACTTACCTACAGCATAAACGTAAGACAATGAGCTTTCACTCAGCAAGTACAACTAACTATACCGCAACAAGCATAAAACATGATCTTCTATCATGTGCATAACATACCTTAACTTCATAACTCATAACGTAATATACACTTCCGTAACATAGCATATCTACACTTTCAACTTCTAGCATATCATGACCTTTCATACATAACATAGCGTACTCTACATACATGACATAACATACTTTTCATACATGGCATACACTTCGTCCTAACATGGCATACTTAACATGGCATCATAGCACATTGTAACACATCATGTCACCCTTAGCATATGAAAGCATAACAAATGCATAATCTGGTTATGCTCGTATTATACTTTTCTGAACTCTTTCTATCTTACTTTCTTAGCTTATCTTACTTATGAGCCCCTTACTTGAGTGTATGTACCCGGCGCGCAACTATGGAGTGGTTGGGGCGGTCAGTCCATTTCCAACTCAAACCATAGTCCAACCCGACCTCGGACGGGTGGTACGACATAGGCAAGCTTGCTTGCCATCTTGCTTACTTGTCATGTCTTACTTAATCTTATCATTCTTGTAAGATTAGGTGAACATGCTTCATGATAACATGCTTACATACTTCATAACTCAATCATCGTAACATAATGTAACATTCATCGTGAACGTACCTTGGCTTAGCTTGCATCATCACTTGGCTTCCCATAAGCCATAACTTGAACATATCATAACTCATATCATAAACACATCTATTCACATAACATAACACAAGCAACGTAGCAACACATCATACATTTACAACGCGTGGCACATCACCCTAGCATACATCTAACATACTTTGACAAGTAACAACACAAAGTCTATGCTGTAGGCGGAGTTGTACTTACCTCTCTCGCTATGTCCCACGAAATGCTGCTCCTCCTCCGAGTACAGCTGCAGGTTACTTCCTACTCGATGAAGGACATAGTTCAGTTTAACTCGTCAAATGTCGGTGTCCTAACCAACATGCTTACATGATCCTAGTTGTATGGCCCTTTGTGCATAATGTCTTACTTGGCTACACTTAGTAACTCTATGGTTAAGAATTTGTTTCTTAAAAAGGTTACATTGGGTAACCTTGTATGCTAAGCCCACAACATACCATAAGGGTTAGATCATCTTCCAACCTTGGGCTTTTTCTTTAATCCACAAATTATCGGGTTATATCCATTAACCCTATATCTTAGCTCAATTGGTATCCTTAAGGTTATACTGGGTAACCCTTAAGGTCAAACTAACTCAAATCGTTAGTCAACCAAAGTCAACTATGGTCAACTATGGTCAATTACAGTCAACTATGGTCAACCCTCTTTGGGTCAACCTTTGAGCCTTGGGCTTGACCCAGTGACTCGGGTATAACTTCTGGTTACTACCCATAGTCGGTTCGCTTTCTAAACCTTAACTTGAAAAATCTTCTTTTCCTTAACTTGGAAAACTTGGGGAAATTAATCCCAAAACTCTTTACTTAACTCGTAAAAATCCATATTTTCGAAAATGATCTTTATAAAAATCATTTAGGGCTGAAAATTGCCTTTGGAACAGTTTCTATAGTCAAAACAGTGATTTTGAGAAGAAAAACAGTTTTTTCCAAGCTGCTTTAGAAAACCCTATGCAGGAATTTTCTGTTCACTGCACAGTGTTTGCAAAACAGTGTCAGTTTAAAGATCCAATCTGAACTTGAAAAACTTGTCTTCACAAAAGTTTTAGTTCTCAAAAATCCTAAAACTTTCATGTTTTATGAAAAATCTAGTTCTGCCTATATCTTTGTCAGTTTTCGTTTGAAACTTGCTGGTCGTATAAACTAGGTCTGGGCAAACCAGTCTCGGTTTTCTGTAAAAACGGAGGCCATTGGAGTCTCATTTTGGGAAATGGTCCATGCTTTCCCCTAGTAAAAACCCTGTTCTACAACTTTCGTGTTTTACGCTTCCCCCAATTCGGCCTCTAAAGGCCTCAAATTTCCACTTTCCCGAAACTGGCCAGTTTTGAATCCGAACTGGCAGTTTCGGTTGTTAAGTCCAGTTCACGTCCTACTTCGCGAAGTCTAACTCGACCGACAACTTCGGGAGCCTACCCAGCAAGCATGCAGCGTTTCTAACATTCCACTTATTCAATCACATCAACCCAACATGTCCATGCAATCCCTAAACCGATTGCCCTAATCCTTGGGCTGCATGGTTTCTAACTTGCATACACACATCCAAACATTCATCTCATGCCATTCTTGGCTAGCACTAGCAACCTAG
>JAINRI010000251.1:0-26082 GCA_025413485.1 Ficus microcarpa | reverse complement strand
AACTTTTAAAATTTTCAAAAAGAACCCTAGATCTAGGACTAGATCTGACGCTGACGACATCGCCAGAGACACTGATGGAGCTTGGAGAAGGAGATCGCGAGTCATCAGAGACATTGTTGGATCTCTTCGAAGATAACAATGGAGCTTGAGACGTAGAATGGAGATCGCGATCTCTAGAGATTTGTGATTGCAATCGCCCCAGCCGAACTCGCTGACAAAGCTCCCACCCCAAGCCTAGTGCCTTGGCCGACCACCATCGAAGATCCGAGGTTGTTGTCGCGCTGTCACTACAAAAGCTTCATCATAACCGTCGCTGTCTTCGCCATGATTCACGAGTTCACGAATTTGCCAGAGATCAGTGGCCTGCGACAACCCATCCGTAGCCATTGTATAGCCAAGATCCTCCGCCACAGTTGCGAACTCCACCGGCGCAGCAGCCATCGCCGTCACAAAATTCATCGGCACAGTAGTTTGTGTAGAGATAGAGAATGGAAGAGAGGGCAAGATTGGAGAGAGGAGTAAAATTGGAAGCACATAATTAACTTTAAGAATAAAAACAATAAAATATTATAATTTATCAACTTTTTAAAACCCTGCTATAAATTTCTATAGTATTTGATGAAATTTCTGTAATAATAGTAACAATAAAAATCTGAATCATCCTTTTTTGACTCAGCGAAGAAGTATTGGGAATACAAGAAGATCATGTCCGGTGAAATCCATGGTAATATGGAAAGAACAGGTGCTCTAGCTGAATCAACATGGCCGAATCAAGCTAGCACAAGCCAAAACGACAGTCGTCCACGGGAGGAGACTGATCAAGATAAGCAACTGCTTGATGAAATAAAGGAAGTAAATTGTGGAAATGAAACAGATCAGAAAGGAAGCGTTCCGGAGGCGGGGAGGTCACCAAAAGAAAAACTAGCAAAGATACAATACGTTCCGGAGACCATGCGACGACGTGCCTCATATAAGAAAGAGAAATATTTTGTTCCGAAGGAGTTGTCAATTGGCCCTATTCATGGTGCTGATGAGCATTCTCCTTTGTTCAAAAAGAAACTCAAGCTTCAATTGGCAGCACGTTTCATTTCTGAAAGTGGCAATGAAGTGGATTCCTTATTCAGAAAAATTCAGACTGAACTCAAGAAAGACATAGAGACGTACTTCAACGAAAATGTTATTTCGTTTCCTATAGAGAAATTGCTTAGGTTGGTGTTCTTGGATGGATGTACAATTCTAGGGTTCATACAAATCTATGTAAAGAAAGAGTTAAAAATGTTAGACATTAGTGATGGTCAAGCAGCATTGATCCAACAGGATTTGTTTTTGCTAGAGAACCAAATACCCTTTACAGTCCTTGATCTAATGATGACATCCGGAGGCAACGAGGAACGAAATGGAAAAATGAAGGATGATTTTCTCAAATTTGTTTTCGACATGAGTAATGATACTTTTCCAAGGGACTCTAGAAGTATGCGACATTTACATGTCCATTTCCGCGATCACATCTTTTCCAAAAACAAGGATCCAGAAAAGCCGCTTCATATTCTTGACCTTCTTCGAGAAGTAATCGTATTTAAATCTCATCACCACTTTGGGAGCATTTTTACTGTCCTGCCTGATATCTTCTGCGTTACATGTTGTTGTGTACCAATTCTTCTTTTTGGTTGCGTGAGGTACTTCCGTAGATCACACGGTCGTCTCCCCATACATTACAGGAAGATTAAGCAGACTTTTCGCAATGTTCAAGAGCTCAAAACCGCAGGGATAAGATTCATGCCTTGTGATTCTTTAAGTGCCGTATCGTTTGATTCTCTATTCTCTATTAAAGCTCAACTTATGCTTCCAAGATTAGTTGTAGACGGTTCAACTTTTCGTAAATTGCTCAATCTGGTCGCCTATGAGATCTGCTTGCGTGAATCACATTCAAAGCATAAGCCGTGGGTTACTTCCTATGTGAAATTGCTAGATTTGTTTATTGATAATGAACAAGATGTTAAGGACCTGAGGGCAGCCGACATTCTTCAAAACTTTCTCAGCAGCGATGTCGAAGCGGCTAAAATGATGAATAAAATGGGCTCTATTTGCTCTGAACCAGTCAAAGACACATATGAAGAAGTCAAGAAAAAAATAGAAAAGCATTACGTAAGCAAGTTTGCGAGGTGGACGACTGAAATCTGCAATTCCCATTTCAGTAGCCCGTGGACTATTCTGGCTCTCTTTGCTGCTACAACGGTCCTTGTGTTAACTGCTATTCAAACTTGGTATGCTGTCTATCCAAAAAAGTGAAAGGTACAAGATACTTCTACTTATCGTAATTAACTAATTGTTGACATTTATTTCCAATCGTTTGGTTTCATCATCAACATTGCTACTTTGGACGATATATTTCAGGGATATGATAAAGATTCGAACATAAACTGACTCTAGAGATGTTTAGTTCGTTCTATCATCTGCCAAATTTGGAGTTGAGGTTACCGATTCGCAGCATCCTTCCATATCGTCGTCGAGTTGGAATTATCAAGTCCGAGCCAAGACTGTTCTTGGGAAGGTCTATCACTTGTAACTTTCTCCTTCCTTTTTTTTTTTTTTTTCTTTTTTTGAACTATCCATATCATTACTACTTCTGGCGTTGCTTCAAATTTGTTGTCTTGAAGTTGTTTAAGTGTATCTTTTCCTTTGGTTAGTTTAAGTGCACTTTCTTGTGTGACTCGTTTGGGATCTTTTTTGTTGTACTGGTGTTACCATTATTAATGTTCTCGTGGATTGTCTAGAAGCATCTGTTTCCTCTCTGTAATTTACTAAATGGAGAATCCAAGTTTCTTGGTGTTTTCTTTTCTTTTTTTTTTTTTTCCTGCTAGAAATCTGTTTTTGCTTGTTGTATTTATCTCAGTATTTATTGTTTCTTACTTTCACAATAGTCCTCTTGGTCAAGAAAAAAAACAAAAGAAAAGAGAAAAAAAAAAAAAAAAACACACGCACACACATATGAGGGGAAGATTTCAAGCGAGAATATATACATATGTTAGTATAACCTAGATTGTCAAACTAAAACAAATCGGGACAGTTACGAAATACTATCATGTATAATTCAGGTTCTATTTGATGATTGTAAGAAATTGAATTAATTCATGTATCAAAACAGAACACAAATCTATGAAATAAACCTCTTAAACCCATGAGGGTAGCACAAGGATATAAACTTCGAATTTTAATCGTGCAAAATAGAAAATCAATTATACATTTAAGAGCACATGCCAGGCATGTACCACTTATTATGAAACCCTAAACCTACACTAAAACATCATTAGCAAGTGATTGAACCAAAACCCAAAATGTGCACCAAGTCCAATTTTAGAACTACGATCACAAATAACCAATTATACTTTCGTACAAACAGTTAAGCTTTAATCCAACCTATTATTCACAAATTAAAAAAAAAACTCAATTATTAATTGGATACAACAGAAACTTCTAACATCAAGTACTTTGCATCACCATAGTGATGTCACAAGTATGACATCACTTAATTTTTGTGACAAATTTTGAGCCACGTCTACAAAGTGCGCAAGATTCGTAACCAAGACTTCGTTATTATTATTATTATTTTTTGCCCCTTAAGATACCATTTAGTTGATCACTTCCCCTTTGAAACATGAAACTGCTTCTGGTGTAATTATTTACCCCAATACCATGACCAAAATTCAATGAAGTTTGGATTTATTGTTCTGAACAATTCCATAAAGTTCATCCGACATTATAAAACGTGACTGAATTTAATACACCATATGCAATAATGTAGGGAAGAGAAAACAATCATGTACCTGAAATTGACATGTTTTTTTGGTTATAGATATAATCTTACTTTAATTTCACACTTGATTCCACCATAAGATATAGAGTTCAAATCTCTAACATCGAGTTCAAAAACAAAAAGAAAAACAAAAAGACCTTTTGTGAATTATTTATGGAATGAAATGAATTGCCAACAACTAATGGGCAAATGATCCACCTTTTCCACATGATGTGAGAAAGAAAAAAAAAAAAAAAACATTACAAGGTTCTGGCAGCTTCATTTTGTGAGAATTTTCCCACTTTTTTTTTCCCTTTTTTTTGGATAAGAAAATTGTGAACAAGTTTATTAGTCCTCGCAGTTATTAATTTGAAAAGTAAATTTGAAATAGTAAATTTACATTTTTTATAAAAGAAAACACTAGCTAAAACTTTTTAAATTGTGTTCAAAATGATCTTAAAGTGATGATCCAAACGGGTTATTAGAAAACTTTTTTTTTTTTTTTCATCAGATATTGAAAGTACTTTCTGCCTCTGTATATTGTCATGTATATTGAGGAATAAGGGTAAACCGTAAAAGAAGATAATTAATTTTTTTCAACAGAATTATTGAGTTGGATCATCTTCATTCTCTTTTTCTTGCTTTGAGTTTTAGTTTTAAATAAATCAACTTCATAATTTTCTTTCTTTTAAGAAAAGTTTGGTAGTACAAGTATTACGGGTACTTAGTATATTTGGATGCCTTTAACTAATTATATAATATGTATACACACACACACAGATATATATATATATATATATATATATATGAAGCTGGGTTATCCTCAATTGACTCTGTGATAGTGTATCTGCGATGTATTCTTTCTATATTTTACACTAGAGTTCAAATGGCCAAAACACAACTTGTTAAGTGAGATTCCAAGCGAGAACAAAGTGTTGGGCCAAAATACAAAGTTTAAAAATGATATTATAGAAAATTTGCTTAATTGGTGTTAAAATTGCTTACTATTCATTTATTTGCTCGGGCTAATGTTGAGGAGTTCGGCTCGTCGAGCACCGTCATGGAACTCTCCAACAAGGAAGCAAGTTCTCTGATGATTTCTACGGAAAATACACGTTGTGGAAGATGAAAGGTTTGAATGAGAACCAAAATACAAAGAAAAGAGTAAATCTAACCGTTGGTTAAAATCTTTAATAGAGTTTGATTTGTGAAATTTAATAACGTGTCAAAATTTAATAAGCGGAACAACCAATAAGACAATACTTTGGAGATAGCGTATCTGGACTCTTCCACCACTGCCAATTGGAGAAAGTGGTAATCAACATTTATCTTTCATCTACAAGTTAAGCGAGCAAATTAATCATCTACAACTTCAATATTTGTCTCTTTTTATATCCCTCCCTCACCCCCGACCCAAAAAAACAAAAAAATGCAACTCAGTGTTGAAAAGGTGATATGTTTTAGTTATATGAGGTGGATAGTACTGTTTTTTTGTTAGATATTATTTAGGATCCATATGATTTTAAATATTTCCTATGTTCAGAAATTTAATTAGTTCTTATTATAATTATAAGGGTTATTTACCTTTTCGTATAATATATTTTACTTTTATTTAAAAAGTACTATACCATGCATTTTGGATTTTTATATTTTTACACCGTCATTTGATATTTAATATACAAATTTATCACCTTTTTATATCAACACCTAATCTATGATTTTCCTATTTTGCCCATATTAAAAATCTCTATCCCCCCCCCCCCCCCCAAACACTAAAACCTCAGACTTCTTTTTTTATATATTAATAATATTTAAAAAAAATTTATATATACCCCCTCTGAAATTTTTGCCTGACTCTGCCACTGCCTAGAGAAAGTAGGTAATCAGCATTTATCTCTCACCTACAAGTTAAGCGCGCAAATTTATCATCTTGACGAAGACTCTGATATTTGTCTCTTTTTAATTTTCCTGTTTGATATGATCTTGAATCTTTGAAATTTCTAACGACCAATTCACGTTCTCCTTAATTAAAACATAAACCTGCTTTTTAGGTTTCTGTTGCAATGAGCTATCCAATTTCATAACAAAAGTAGGTGCAGGTAATTAAGAGGAATTTATGTGATGGTTTTTATGACCAAACGACATCAATCCAATAAAGTCCATGGGACATTGATGTAAACCATGGCTGAAGTTAATAGATCAAAGCAATAACATAGATAAGAGAAAACAATCTTAATGTACGTGATATTGACCTAGAGCTTATCTACTTACTACCCACTACTTAGTCAATACAAAGTCCTTCAATGAATTGGCACAACAGAAAGGATATTTTTCCTTTTTCTCTTCTCAGAATGGCATAGTTCCACAAGCATGGACACGTTAAGCAACATGACAATAGCACGAAAACACTATACTCTTTTTGTGTATTTTTTATAATTTTCTTTTCAGATTAATACTCTCCTTTTTTTCCTCATTAAGATTTAATCTTATTTAAGCTTTTACTTAATAAGTTTTTACATAGTAGTTTATTCTAAATAATGTGATTTTTTTTTTTTGTTTTTGTTTTTTTTTTCCTTGCAAACTAATCCTTTTAATGTATTCAATCCTCAGTTTTCTTGTTTATTTATAAATTCTTTATTGGACGTGACAAGGAAATGATTAAAAATATGAGTACAATAGGGGTCAAGACACGAATATAAATGCACTGAGAGTGCAGATTGATATGACAGATATTTAAAAACAGCTCAGCAAGATTTCATGTTTATCTAAAGCACAGATGGACAAAAAATAAATGAGTTGAACAGGACTAGACCAAATTGGTTGCCAACTCTAAAACAATATATAGAGCAATGTGTTGAGGAAAAAAGAAGTACTTATATAAAATGGTCCTTTTTGAACGCCCCTTTAGAAATGGTTAGAAACAAATTTATTTAGGAATTTGAACAAGTTTAAATTCCATCCATTTTTATTCCAGGTTAACTCTTCAAAACATTTTTCTGACATGTTTTATATATGCATGTATTGTCTTTTATAGAAAAAAAAATATATATTTGGTTACATATCCGGATTCCACATTTATATATACACACACACATATCAAGATTCAACCATATATATATATCCGGATTTTTGTGGTTATTATGATAATAATTATTATCGATTAGTGTTTCGATATGGTAGAAATAATATGGTCATAAGAAAAATAACTTTATCACTTTGACAATTATGTTTGTCATACGATATTTATAGTATAAGAATCTCATCATTATATGACATATTTCTAATTAGTAACAATCTGCTTATGACTTATATGACAACGGTCGTATTATTTTATAGAAAAACTTTGTATAACATATTATAAGTACCATCACGGTCACTACCATATTGACCGTGTCATTTAGCAAAAACAAAAACAAAAATAAAAACAAAAACAAAAAACAAACAAAAAGCATTCACCAAATATAATGTCATAGAATATTGACCTTATCAATATGACATTGACAGTAAATATATAGAAAAATCAACAACAAAAAATAGAACATATATAATCAGTTTTTTAGGACGAAATCTTTACATAAATTAGATAATTTTTTTTAGGGAAAAATCTTTTTGGGAAACTAATATAAAGAGGCCTTTCTTTATGATTTTTTTTTTTTTGGTTTCTTAAATTAGAACTAAGGTTATTATTGTCAAGACAAGGCTATCAATTTTATTTTTGGTTCAATGTTACAAATAAGTTATTTTTGTATATTTTTTAAATCATAATTAATTTGATCATATAAGTAATTGATCCGGAAAAAAATGCAACTAGTATTTGCTTGCATCAAGGTTTCCAATTTGTGAGTTGCGAAAGTTGGAATTAGAGTAACTGTAATATAGAGATGTTACTCAAATTGATATCGTCGGGCTACTAGTGTCATTCTTCAAGTGATAAAAAGCAGTTGATTTGTTTATTTTTATAATTGTAACATGGAAAAATTGGAGTTTCTATTATTGGAATCTCTATTTTTCATAGGATGGAAACAATTGGATTTATTTTTTTTTTTTATCTATAACTAGAAATAGTTCTGCGTTGCATACTATAAATTGTTTAACTTTTATTTTTTTAAATTAAATTTGAGTAAGGAATTTGACGAAATATAGGAAAATTAGTGCGTGACTGGGTGCAAATTAACCTATTTAGGATGTACTATTTTTATTGGCAACATATATAGGATTAAAGAACCCCCACCCCCATCAAAAAAAAAAAAAATTTTTTTTTTGGATGAATAGATGGCCTTTACATGTTTTAATAATATGATGAGGTGGCTAGATTTGTTTTTTATTAGATATTATTTAGGATGCATAAGATTTTAAATATTTCCTATGTTCAGAAATTTAATTAATTATAATTATAATTATATATAAGGGTTATTCACCTTTTTGTTTCATATATTTAATTTTATTTAGAAAGAACTATATCATGCACTTTGGATTTATATATTTTTACATCATCATACTATATCTAATATATAAATTTATGTCAACACATAATTTTGACCTTAAATTGCTCAAATTATCTTCAAAAGAAAAACTAAAATTAAGTGTTATTTACGATTTCTATTCTATATTTTGATTTTATTCAGAAAATATACAGATAATTTTAAAGTTCTACATATAGTAAAACATAAGTCTACACATTTTTTTGATCAACACTTAATAACATCTACAAATCAAGTCTGAAAATCATACTCTTGACCAGGAGTTTGATATCTATCTCTTTTTGTTGTCATGTTTGATGTGATCTTACATCCCTGGAATTTCTTATGACCTGTTCACACTTCAATTAAAACGTGAACTCACTTCTTAGGTTTGCATTGCAATGAGCTGTCCACTTTCATAACAAAAGTAGTTGTAAGTAATTAAGAGGAATTTATGTGGTTGGTTATATCGGTATGACTAACACAGTGACCAAACGACGTCGATCCAATGAAGTCCAATATGAGACATTATAAAACGTGACTCCTGAAGTTAATAGATCAAATGCAATAATGTAGGTAATTCAAAACAATAATTTGCAGAAAAATAACCATTCATAGAGCATATCTACTACAATCAACTAGATAAATGTATACAAAGACCAACAATGAATCGTTACATTGATAAGAATGCATTTCTTTGATATCTAAGAAAGCCACTTCCAACAAACAAAACTATTAAAGGGGAAAACATATCCATATAACTATATATAGCAAATAACAAACTTGTTTTCTCACCCTATTTTTCTGTTCAAATTTAGTTGTCAATAAGCAATTTTCCGTATGGCGTTTGTATCAGTCATGTAGCTATGTTGCAAATTACAGAGAAGAAGCAGAGGAGTATCTTTTGCATAATAAACCAGAAAAATAAGCTTAAATACCATTTGAAAGATGCAGCGAAAATCAGACGTACAAATTTTTTTATGTTTTTTTTTTGGCTAACTTCTTTGAACAGTTAACAGATTATGCAATTCCCACCCAACAGATGCAAAGAATTAGCAAGTATAAATTGACAGTGTGCAGATGCTAAAGAAAAGGTACATCTGGCGGTTGCCATATATTCGAGCTTTTGATGTGTCGTAAATTTAATTGTCAAACAATTTACAAATGAGCACCACAATACAAATGGATCGGGTTTCGGATCCACCATTACCTGCAAAACTTGACTATAACACCATGTTAAATAAGTTCAGGTAGAACTCATCCTTAAAAGCAAGTTCAAGGATTAATTGATTTGGTTATTTTTATAATTATAATACGAAAAACATGGAGTAACTTCTATGATTGGAATCTCTATTTTTCATCATTGGTTGGATTTATTTTTGAACGATTTGACTTATGACTACAAGTTGGCACATTGGAAATTGTTGAATTTCTTTCAATTAAATTTGAGTAAGGAATTTGACGAAGTATTGGAAAATTAATAGGTGGAAACTTAGTTATGATGTACTAATTTTCTTGGCATAGTTTTCCTTTCTCCATTCATTGAAAAAAAAAATTATTCCTGAATTTTTTTTAATACGCAAAATTTAAAAATAAAAAGGACAAAAAAATGTAGAACCCTAAGGCAATTAAAAATAATTATTTCAGAAGCTCATAGTAATCAGCAAGTCTAAATAATTTCTATAGGTAGGTGCCCAGTACTGTTTTAATTGTAACTCAGTGATGAAAAGGTGGGGACATGTTTTAATTATATGAGGTGGATAGTACTGCTTTTTCTTAGATATTATTTAGGATTCATAAGATTTTAAATATTTCCGATGGTCAGAAATTTAATTAGTTATTATATATAATAATTATAAGGGTTTTTAATCTTTTTGTATCATGTATTTTACTTTTAAATTTATTTAAAGGTACTTTATCTTACATTTTGGATTTTTATATTTTTACACCATCATATTATAGTTAATAAACAAATTTATCATATTTCTATGTCAACACCAAATTTTGACCTTAAAATGCCTAAATTACCTAGAAAAACTAGAATTAAGTGTTATTTACGCATTTATACCTTGCATTTTGTTTTTGTTCAGAAAATATACTTTGAATTTTGAAGTTCTATATTTTTGTACTATTAGATTATATTTAGACCATAAATCTATATCAACACTTAACTACATCTACAAATAAAGTTCGGAAATCATAATCTTGACCAAGACTTTTATATCTATCTCTTTTTATTGTCATGTTTGATATGACCTTACATCTTTGAAATTTCTTATGACATGTTCACATTCCATTTAAAACATGAACTTGCTTCTTAGGTTTATATTGCGATGAGCTGTCCACTTTCATAACAAAAGTAGTTGTAAGTAATTAAGAGGCATTTATGTGGTGGGTTATATCCGTATTAGCTAACACAATGACCAAACGACGTCGATCCAATTAAGTCCAATATGAGACATTATAAAATGTGACTACTGAAGTTAATAGATCACATGCAATAATGTAGGTAATTGAGAACAATAATGTGCATAAAATTGACCTTTCATAGAGCATATATATTACAATCAACTAGATAAATGTATACAAAGACCAATAATGAATTGGTACATCGATAAGAATGCATTTCTTTCTTCTCTCTTCCCAAGATACTCCAACAACTTAATTCTCCATATAGCATGGCCCATTTGGCATTTGAGTAAAATTGGATTAGATCATTTTCTTGTCATTGTTGAGCCCCAACATTTTCAAATTGACAAGAGGATAGAGCAGCAGGATAATACCAATTGTAATGCTCTTTTTCATTATTAAACTAACCCACAGCTAAGTAAATATAATTTGAACGCGAGTCTATCTTACATCTTTTGTATCAATTTGGGTGCAACAGAAGGACGTCATCATTATGTAAATGCATCGTTAATTATAAAGGTTAAAAATTTCTTAGGAAACGAAAAAAAAAAAAAAAAATTTTCCTCAAAGAAGAACTCAAAGAAGAATATGTATAAGAAGATGAAAATAAAAGACTTTTAATTTGCAGATCAAAGCCTTGAAGCGAACAATTCTCAAATGATCAATAATCACACAATTACAAGGAGATGGAATTGTAATTTTAGGTAAAGTTTTAGAGAGAGTGGGGGAGGGGGGGCGATAAGAAGAGAGAAAAGAAAGAGAGACCTTGCTGGAGATTCCAGCAAGAGTAAGGGGACACTTTTGTAATTTTAGTCTGAAATAGACCATTAATTATTATTTTATGTCGATTAGTTTATCAGTGATGGATTATCAAATAGTTCATTACTGATGAATTATTTAAAAGACTAACATCATTTTCTTTAATTAAAAAAAAAACCCTTAAGAGATTTATTGAAAATGATTTTTTCTAAGTCGTTTTTCTATAAAACGCTTGTCAAAATTAAATTAATATTTAATATAGTGTTTGACGTGCGAGAGAGGGATTGGAAATTAGGTAGAAAATTTATTATTTATTATATATTACGGCATATGTTTGGCACGTGAGAGACAAATCTGAATTTGTATATATATACATCCATTGAACCCGATGTGTAAAGCAAGATTTAACCAAATTTCACCAATAAAATTCAAGTACTCTCATTAAAATCAAACTGTGTAATTTCAAGTGGTGATCTGGCCTCCATTGCAGCTCAGAATTGAACTCTTTAAAAGGTACTTTGTGTTATTTTCTTTTCTCCCTACGTTCACGTTAAAGTGAAAGAACGATCATCGTTTTTTTTTTTTTTTAAGAATATTATTGAGCTGAATTATCGTCAAATATGGTTGTCCGGCTACGGGTCTTGCCGTCTGGATGCAGCTGAAATCACATCAATCCACACTGCTAATTCATTTGAAATACTAAGAATTTTAGATCTCGTTTGACACCACATTTTAAACCCATATTTCATGTTTTTTTCTTAACTGTATTTTGGTTATAAAAATTTAATTTTACTATTAAAATTGTAAGTTTGCATATATGATCCAAACGGAGTATTATTCTGAAAATAGCCATTAATTACTATCCCAAAAATCCGGCAATTCATTTTATTTTACGGTCTAGAAGAGTTATTATTTTCTTCCTTCACCATATTTCAAATTCCATGCACACAAATGACACAATAATTAACAAAATCAACATTCTTTTTTAGTTTTTGACTTGACGCTCTTACAACCCCACCCCCCACCCCCCTCCCTGACGCCCCGCGAGATTTGAACGTATTTAAAAGGTACTTTCTGTAGCTATCTTTTCATGTACATTAATGAGATAAAAGGGTAAAGAATGATCAGCAATTTCTTTTTCAAGAGTATTGATGACTTGAATCACTTCTTTTTTTTTTCCTTTCCTTTTTTAGTTTTGATTTCAACTTTTGTGTTAAGAACCTGCACCCTGATTCTATAGAAGCATTTATACAAAATAGCCATTTTCATACACCCCTTTTAAAATATAAACACTTTTTAACTTATTTATAAAATTGAATAAAATTTGAATTTCATTCATTATTTGTTCCAAGTTTACCTTTATTGTTTTTTTTAGGAATGAACATCTCCTTGAATTAAGGAATAATTTCAGAACTTTTATTATAAATTTATTTTAAATATTTTTAGACTATTTTTATGGGATCGAGGAAGTTTTTTCCTATCACAAGTTAGTTTTTTTCCCCTAGAGAACGTTTAGTTTTTTTTGGACATTTATATATATTTTTTATTATTTTTTTTAGTTTTATATTTTGAAAAAGGAAACTTTTTTGTTTTCGTTTCCTTCAATAGGTTTGTCCCTTATTTTTTTTTAATTAGTTTTTTTTTTTGGTTTATTATTTTTGGCGTTGTAGTCATTACAATATTGACTTTGTCACTTTAATGATTTTGACATTTATACTATAATTTATAAGAGAAATCGCACACCCTCAAGACTTTATGTGTTTTCTTTTTTCTCTAACTTCTCTCATAATAATACTTAATGATGGCGACCACTATTTATAAATAAAAAGTAGGGCACTAGAAATTACTAGTATGAAATCTCCAAAATATTCTTAATGAAATTATAAGATTAATCTGTGTGCTGGTTCTATATAAAGCGTTTCTGTGTAATGCATTAATTAAGTTTAACACCTTAACATTTAGTGGTATTTAAAAAAAATAAGCTATATAATTCTTCTTTACTTTTAATTAAATTTAGTAGTGCTTGTTGAAGATAAATCTAGTTGCAGATAATTAGATGCCTTTCATTAAATGAAATATATATATATATATATTATATATGTAATTTCAAATATATATGGCTCTTTTAACCAATTCCACTATAAGCAATAGGAAACTGTAATCGATTGAGATCAAGAGACCTATAATAAAAATATTATCCCCAAACACTTAGAACTAACTCTAGCATATATGATTGTATCTTTTTAGAGAGGAAAAAGAAAAACTCTAACAGATTAGATATACAACTACTATGAGAATTTGGGCTAGCTATCTTCATTATTATAATAAATAAATAAAATTATAACAGAACACAGCATCTACATTTGTAAACAACATTATCTTTATTATAGACAAACAAGTATCACAAAATAGAGAAAAAAAAAACTCAAACTACGTGGGACGTTTTAAAAGACAAGAAAGATTTTAAAAATAGAATTGAACTATAATATATCATCCTCCAGTCATTCTAAATTTTTGAAAGATTTCACGATCTGGATTTGTGAGGAGCGGCTAGATGACAAGATTTCACGATTCCACATAACACGTTGGTCATACATCCTCTAATTGATCATAAGTAATTCCTAATCCAAATAAACTAATAATATTTATTACTATTTATTAATGTCTTTGACGCGCAAGGGATTGATTGAATTAAGTAAATATTATTATTATAATTTTTGGGGTGGGTAGGAAAATGATAATTTAATATTCTGGCATATGTTTGACATGTGATTAGACAGATCTGAATATGGATATACTAACGACGGAAGGAGAGGCGGCACGTACGAGCTCAGATTATTCGTTTTCGGTTTTCGACTTGGTTTTCCGACCTCCATTGCAGCTAAAGATTTGAACTCTTCAAAAGGTGCTTTGTGTTATTTTCTTTATTATTAGAATATTATTGAGCTGAATAATCCTCAACTAATGGCTTGTATTTAGTTGTACGTGTGTTATATTTTCATCCTAATGTTTTTTTGGTTCTCAAGTTGATTGTATTTACTCTTTATTTTTTGGATTGCATTAGTTAGAGATACTTTATGTTTTCTTTTTTATGATGAAAATATATCTGTTTTTCTTCTTTAGATTTGTTAATTTATTTCTAACAAAATAAATTAAATTAAAAATAAAATGGGGCGTATGAGAGAGTTAAATGTTGTTATATTAAAAGTATATGTAAAAGGACAGATTTAATACGTTTATATTAGGAAACATTTATTAGGTGAGGATATTTATCAATATTATGTGTGCAAATATAACCACTCATACGTTTACTTTTATTTTTATTTTTATTTTTTTGGTTTTTTTTTTTTCATTTTTGGTTCAGATTATTGTGAACGACGCTAGTCCTCGGGTGTTCTCTTAGAACTTATATCTATTTTATGTATAAAACGAAGTGAAAAACTTACATACACACTTGCGAAACTCCTAATAGTTGCTCTTAAATCATCAAACATATATTATTCGTTCCTGTTTTTTGCCCTCCATAGAAGCACAAGATTTGAGCTCTTTCAAAGGTACTTTCTATAGCTTTCTTTTCATGTTATTTCCGGTTTCGTTGGGGCCTAGAGAAAGGAAGATCACAGTTGAGCGAAAGGCTAAAGTAAAAATGAAAGCTTTTTTTGGAATTCTGGACTACACATGTTTTTTTTTTTTTAAATAAAAAAAAAAAAGAATTGTTTTGGGTTTGTTTAATTTTAGGATTTTTTTAAGCTTTAAATGTAATTTTGTTTAATTTATAGTAAAATAATGTTTAAAACAATGCTCAATACGTACTAAAAATAAGGGTAGTCTATTTTCTTTTTTTTAATTTTTAAGGTTACCGGTCAAGGGATTTCTTTTTAATCACACGTTGGAGATTATTTTTTACAAGTTCGAAACTTGATTCATTTTTATTTTCTTTTTCCAAAAAAAACTTTTCCTTTAAATAAAAAAAAAAAAAAAGAAAAGAAAAGAAAAGAAAAGAAAAGAATAGGATGCACTTCTTTATTCTCTTCCCAAGATGCTCCAGTTACTTTTTTTTTTTTTTTTTTTTTTAATGTTTAGATGCTCCAGTGATTTGATGCTCTGTAGCCCGGCCTATTGGCCTGTATCGCTTTGGATGTGTGGTGGTAGAGAGTGGAATCTAATTAAGTCCATCGTTTGAGTAAAATGAGATCATGTTTCTTTTGTTTCATTGTTGACCCAAGAATTTACAAATTGATAAGGAGATAGCATAGGATAACACCAATAATCCTCTTTTTCATTATTGAAATTAACCTATTATAGCTAAGTAAATATAATTAGAAATTTAAAATTGTAAGAGACAAAATAAGACATTTCTTATTCTTCAAAGATCAAAATGAAATTAACCCTAATTTTTATATAAAAATTACTACGAGTTTGGATTAATTTTCTTTGTCAGTGAGTTATGATTTTAGGAGAAATGAATAAATAGCCATTTTCAGAAAATAATTAAAGTAAACAGTAAGTTTTTAAAATATTTGAAATAAATAAAAGATTTATCATTTAAATAATTTATTTATGTCAGATTTATTGGATAAATTACTTATTTACGTCTTGTATATGTATCATTTACCTAATAAATATATTATTTTTTAAAATATTTTAAAACATGTTATTTATGTCAATTATTTTCGTAAAAAAGCCATTATATTACTATAATTTTCCATGATTTTTTATATGTCTCTTGATGAAAGTGGGCCACCTGCATTTATCTCTGATCTAGAACATGCAAATTCTAGCGTACATGCACAATTACATCTTGATCTGGACTTCGATATTTGTCTCTATTTATTTTTCCTATTTTATTGACCTTTTTATCTTTGAAACTTCTTACCACCTGTTCACTTTTATTTTTAAAACGTGAAACTGCTTCTTAGGTTTCTACTGCAATGAGCTGTCCAACTTCATAACAGATCTAGGTATAATTTATGAAGAACCAGCTATGTTTCTACTACTTCTTTGGTGTGTTGATGTCTTGTTTTCTGGTATTATTTGTTTCAATTATTTTACAATTTCTTATGGTTGTTTTATATGTCTCTTGAAGAAAGTGAGCCATCAGCATTTATCTCTTATCTGGAATATGCAAATTCTAGCGTACACATGCATAATTACATCTTAACCAAGACTTCGATATTTGTCTCTTTTTATTTTTCCTGTTTTATTTACCTTCATATCTTTGAAATTTCTTACCATCAGTTCACTTGCTTTTCAAAACGTGAAACTGCTTCTTAGGCTTCTGTTGCAAGAGCCAGCTAGGTTTCTGCTATTTCTTATGTCTGTTAATGTCTTATTATAATCTGGTATTATGAGAAATTAACGAACTTTAAGACGACATATTTTTTTCGTTCATTTTTCTGTCATTTTCACGCTTTCATGCATGCTAAATTTAGTGGTCTCTAATAAAATATTTTTTTTATTATCAAAAATACCATATTTTAAAATTGATAGCAAATTTACCAAAAAGTAAAGCTAATGCCAATTAATTTAACATTTGATTCATGTTTTATTGGTGTCTGACTTTTTCATTTAGATATTAATGTATGTTTATTTTTAAATTATTAAATAATAAAAGTTTAAGAATCAGAAAGTAATTGTTAGTTAAAAAAAAAAAAAAAGAAAGAAAGAAAAGAAATGAAAAGAAAAGAAAGAAAGAAAGGGAGAGAGAGTTTGATGTGATTTTAATTAGTTAGTACTTTTAGAAATATGCAAGTGACATTTATATCCAACCTTCTTCTTACTCTTCTTATAACCTGAAGAAACAAAGAAAGAAAAACAAGAAAACGAAAACAAGCATTAACTATTAATTTTTTTTTTTTTTCCTTTTAACTAGTTTGTTTTTGTTTTTTGTTTTGTTGTTAATTACGTTAATTAAGGTTATACATTATAATATTAGAAATAATTTCATTATTAAAAGAAAAAGATTTTTTTTTAATTTTTGTTTTTGTTTTGTTTTGTTTTTTTGTTTTTTTGTTTTTTTTTTGGCTTTTAACTAGTTGATCATTTTTGTGAATAGTTTTGATATAGGACAAAGCTTTTATGGTGGGACCACTTGTATTGAACCCTATTATTATTATTATTATTATTATTTTAAATTTTTGGTCCTTTTTTTACTTAGCAAGGATTTTGCCGTCGACGTCTCAAACCCAATCAATTAAATGCATTCAATTCTTTTTTCTTTTTTTTTTTTTTTGGTCTAAATAGTTAAGTGCATTCTATTCTTCATACTATTGTTGTGAACTTGTTATCTCCTTTATTTATCATTGGGAGCTAATACTTTGCATAGTGCCCAGTCTGCCTAATCGAATAAAGCAAGTTCATGATCCTACACCCACAAAAAATAAATAGTAATAATTATATCAATTAAGTAATTAAACTTATTAGAGTCTGTATATATAGATAAAGAATTTTGTGTAACCCAACTAAAACTTCACCCTTTAGTTTTTATATATTAATAATATTTAATTTTTATATTCATTTTTTATCCTAGAATTTTCAAATTGACAAGGGGATGAGACAGAATAACACGAATAATCTTCTTTTTCATTACCAAAACTATTTTATTGTAGCTATGTAAATTATAATTAGAACGCTCGTCTATTTTATATTGTTTGTACAATTTGGCGCAATAGAAGGACATCATCTAATTGCATTATTAATTTTATAGGTTAAAAATTTCTCAAGATGCAAGGTTTTTTTTCCCCCCCTAAAATATTAAAGATACATAAGAAGACGACAATATACTCTTATGAAGATCAAAACCTTGAAGCGGATATTGCTCACACGTTCAATAATCATACACTTGCTTAAAAAGATATGGAAATTAATTATAGTTTCGAATTCTTGGGCTAAATTGGCAGAACTTGATATTTAATGAAAAAAAAAAAATTAACAAAGATCCTGTTAACAAAGAACCCAAAAAGAAAGCGTTATATTATCAACTTACGGCTTGTAGTGGAAAAGGTTTTGTCATTGGTTCTCTTATGCCATCTTATGTTTATACTTGTCCAGTTTCACTAGAGACAATGTCCTGAACCAATGTCACACTAATTAACAAAATAAACTAGTTTATTACCTATTATAAAAATCAAATAATTTAAGGTTATCATCAAGTAAGGTGTCGGTAATAAGAGACTATGATTAAAAATTTGGGTGATGGGTATTATTATTATTCTTTTTTTTTTTTTTTAAGTCTTAAATGTAAAAGCTTGCTCCTATCAATATATTACTGAATTTAAAATAAGCACCGAGTGTGGGTGACCTAACCGTCAAAGGATCAGAATTTGTAGTTTTAAATTGGAGGTACCTTTGTTTCCATTCCTTTGACACTGGTAGTATTGTAAATGATCTGCCGACACTTAAAACACATTATCTGGTCACCAGAATATTTCATTTCTTGTTTTCCACTTGGTTCTTCTCACCTTTATTAAGACCCCAAAGTTGAGCTTTTTAAAAGGTACTTTCTGTAGCTATCTTTTCATTTTACATTGGGGAGTAAGGGTAAATAAATATTATCATTTTTTTTTTTCAAGAGATTTGTTTTTAAATAAGCTTTATAATTCTTCTCTCTTTTCAAAAAATTTTAGTAATGCTTGCAGAAGATAGATCTAGATTTATATATATATATATATATATATATATATATATGTATATATGTTGAGTCATCCTCAGTTAACTATAGGATGGTGTATTTGCGATTTTTTTTTCTTTTTTCTTTTTTTTTTTTTTTTAAGGTAGGTGCTAAAGATGATGTCCGATGCAGTTCACAGTGACGCTGTGCAAGGCACAGAAACTCGAGAGGACATCACGCAATTAGCTGAGATATCATCATCGGAGCGTGAAGCTAGCATAAGCCATAATGAAGTTCTTCTGGAGGAGGGACAACTGTTTACTAGACGGGGACAACTGTTTACTCGACTAGAACAACTGGAAAGAGAAATTCACGCAACAGAGAGGCAAGAGGTCTGGTCAAATGGAGAAAACAGAGCAAAGATAAAAAGAATTCCAGAGATCATGAAGAGAAATGAGAACTTAAAAGAGTATTTTATGCCAAAGGAGTTGAAATTCGGTCCAATGCATCACTACCATCATCATGACATAATGCTTAAATTGGCAGCATATTTCACTTCGAGAAGTGGCAATGAAAAGAAAGCCATCTTCGAAGACTTGGCGAATGAGATGGAGGACATAAAGACGTGCTTTGATACGGACATGACTTCTAAAATTGGAGATGAGGAATTGACGACGTTGTTGTTCTTGGACGGGTGTGCAACAATAGGGTTCATACACTGCTATATGAACTGGGAGTTAGAAGTGGTTGGCATCAGTGATGCTCAGGCAGCAGATATCGTGCAGGATTTGCTTTTGCTACAGAACCAAATACCATTTCAAGTCCTTGAGGTGCTGATTGGCCCGGGAAAGGATGAAGGAAAAAATTTTCTGAAGCTAAGTTTCCTAAAGTTCATTCTTCTTATTTGTAGGAGTACTTTTCCAAGGCACTATCCCAAAGACTTGTATGAATATGTGGACAAATATTGTTTCTCTCCGGAAAGAAACAAGAATCATAAGGCAGTTCACCTTCTTGACGTTTTCAGAGAAGCACTCTTATTCACCCCTCTTTCGTTTGATCCCTTTGAGTACGTGCTAACTCTCATTCGTGGAACCTTCTGGATTTTATGTTCTTGTGGTTGTGTAGCAATTTGTTATTTTCTGGACAGCTTCAAACAAGAACCTTATCTCGACATATTTTGGATCAAGAGGGCTAAGGAGTTTTTTCAGAGTGTTCAGGAACTTAAAGCGGCAGGGATAAAGTTCAAGCCATGTCATTCTTTGAGAACTATATCTTTTCGCTCTCGATTCTTTTTTCGACCTCAACTCATGCTTCCCACATTAACTGTAGATAATTCGACCGCATCTAAGTTGCTCAATCTTGTTGCCTATGAGATGTGCTTACCTGAATCTCATCCAAATGAAAAACCTTGGGTTGCTTCTTACGTGAACTTGCTAGATTCCCTCGTTGATAATGAACAAGACATTAAGGACCTAAGGGCAGCGGACATTCTTCGGAACACTCTCAGTACCGATACACTTGCGGGTCAATTGATCAATAACGTAGGCACTGGATGCATAGCACCAACCGAAGATGCTTATATGGATGTCAAAGAAGAAATAGGACAGTATTACAGATCAAAATGTGCGGTCTGGATGGCTCAAGTCTGCAGTACCCACTTCAGTAGCCCATGGACTATTCTGGCTCTGCTTGCCGCTACAGCGGTACTCGTATTAACGGCTGTTCAGACTTGGTACGCTGTGAATCCAAAAAAGTGAGAGGTACAAAATACTTCTTGAACTTTCCTAAGTAACTAATTATTAATTTCATTTCAAATGTTTTAGTTCCATCATCATTAGCATAGCTACTTTGTCATTCTAATTCAGGGATATATACCACAAAGGGTCGAACATGATCAGCCAAATGTGGAGTTGAGCTTAATAATTCCCTTCATCCTTCCATATCGCCGTCGTGTCGGAATTGCCAAGTCTGAGGCAAGACTGTCCTTGGGAAGATCTATCACTTGTTTTCCTCTGTTTCTTTTTCCCTTTTTTTTTCGATGAACTATCAGTATTGTTACTACTTCTGATGTTTGCTTCAAATTTGTTCTCTCTTTTCCTTTGGTTAGTTTAAGTGCACTTTCTTGTCTGACTCGTTTGAGTCTTTTTGTTGAAATGGTGTTTCCATTATTATTCTCGTGGATTGTACTAAATAGAAAGTCCAAGTTTTCTTTGTGTTTTCATATTTTCCATTTTTTTTCCTTTTTTGCCGGCTAGAAATCCTTGTGTATGCTTGTTGTAATTAGCTCAATATTTTTTCTCTGTGGTTTCACAGAACTCCTATTGGCCAAATATATAACAAAGTGAGAAAGAATATAAAATTTGTGATCCCACAGATCCGTTGTTGTTGAATAAAAATCTTGAAAACTCGTATCTTATTTTTTAAGGGCACGAATATCAGTCTCTAACTGGTATTGTTTTCGCAAAATTAGTTTGTGTGTACAGTCTAACAAGATGATCCCAAACCTCTTTGTTTTCTCATACTTTCTCGAGTCTTAATTAAAGTGGCTGTAAGATAGCCCACTTCTTTTTGCCCTTCAAAAATTTCTTCATCACATATACTTCAACATGAATAATTTTTCCCATCCAATTGCACACTGCAAAACGCGTGTGTGAGAATTGAAGCTCTGTTACCATGTGCGAAACACCTAACGAAAAATAAACAGAATTGAAAAACAGAGAAAAAGCGGCGACAATTTCATATTAATGAAGTGCTTAATGCAATATAATCATTTCTAATATTACTCTTAATCATTAGGCATATTAATGAAGTGCTTAACGAAATGTCTAATGATTAGTTCTGCTTAGATTTGTTGTGGGTCCATGAAAACAAAACTTAAAGTTATCAGTAAATAAAGCACCATTTGGTCTCCTTTTAACTTTTTCACTTTAACCATTTGTGAAGAATAAGTTGTGCTATTTGGTTTTCTGTAAACATGCTCACATCAAATCCCACATATTAATTTTAAAAAAAAAAATGGGGCAGAAGAAGAAGTAGAGTGGAAGATCAGATCGGGGACGTGGGAAGAGCACACGGCAGGAGACGGGAGATCGGCTATAGCTATATTTTCATGTACATTGAGGAATAAGGGTAAACAAAGATTATTAATTTATTCTTCAAGAGCAATACGACCGAGTAGATCAATCATACTCAAATTTTTTTTTTTTATTTTAGTTTTTCTGTTTTGAGTTTTATTGTTGGAGAAAGGAGTCGGTATAACTATCTTCTTCTTCTTCTTCTTCTTCTTTTCTTTTCTTTTTTCTTTTTTTTTTTTTAATAAGAAGCTTTAAAAATCTTCTTTGGATTTTTTGATAGAATTTCCTAGTGCTTGCACAAGATTGATCTAGAAGCAGATAATTGAATGCCTTCCATGAAATAAAAATATATAGGTTGAGCCATTCTAAATTAACGTATTTGCAATTTTTTTTTTTTTTTTTTTTTTAGCATTTTTTCTTTTGGGGTTAGCTAGGAGTAAAAGAAGATGTCCGGTGAATTCCACAGTGACGGGTTGGAAGGAACAGAAACTCGAGAGGAGATCAAACAAGCTGAGATATCAACAACGCAGAGTCAAGCTAGCACAAGCCATAATGAAGTTCTTTTGGATATTCGAGATGAGGAACTGCTTACTAAACTAGGACAACTGGAAGAAGAACTTCCCGCAACTGAGAGGCAAAGGGTCTGGCCAAATGGAAAAAACAGAGTCGAGATAAAAAGGATTCCAGAGATCATGAAGAGAAATGTGAACTTCGAAAAGTATTTTAAGCCAAAGAAGTGGGAAATCGGTCCGATTCATTGTCGCCGTTTTTATTATCATGATAAAGGAATATAAACATTAGTTGTGGCAGTTGTGATGACACTATAAAGATACAAAAGGTTCCAGAGATCATGATACGAAACGAATATTTCAAAAACTATTTTACGCCTAGGGAGTTGTCAATCGATCCTATTCACGCTGCTGATCCTAAATTGTTCAAAATGGAACTCAAGCTTCAATTGGTAGCGCATTTCATTGAAAGAAAGAAACGCTTGGCGAAACTTCTACTCGGAGATGTTTGGACTAAGATCAAGGACATAAAGGCATGCTTCGCTAATGAGGTCATCGAATCGTATGAAGATGAGGACTTGATATGGTTGTTGTTCTTGGATGGGTGTTCAATGCTAGAGTTTATACAAAGCTATGTCGATCGGAGGTTAAGCGTGTTTGGCATTAGTAATGGTCAATCAGCCTTGATCCAGTAGGATTTGTTTTTACTAGAGAACCAAATTCCATTGCTAGTCCTTGAGGTGTTGATGGACTGGAAAATCAATTGGCCGTGCAAAGATAATTTGCAAAATGATTTTTTCCGATTCATCTTCACAAGTAATACTTCCAATTTTCCAAGGGACCCGAAGGATTTTAAAGGACCGATATGTACTCCATGTAGAAAGCCGGTTCATGTTCTAGACCTTCTCCGGTATGTAACCATCATCCACGTTACGACTAGTCTTGATTGTGGTTGGGAAATCATCCTAATTTACCTCCTGATGCTTCATTGCTGTGGATCGCGTGCTCTATACAATCGCTATGGGATGAATCGCTTAAGTGAACAAAACATCCTGGAAGATTGGAGCAAGAAGTAATATTTTCATAACGTTCAGGAACTTAAAACCGCAGGGATAAAGTTCAAGACAACTCGGTGTTTAAAAGAAGTATTTTTCCATTCTAGCTTATTTATTACAGGTCAGCTTAAGCTTCCTACGTTTGTTGTTGACAATTCAACGCCGCATATGCTGTTGAATCTGATCACCTATGAGATGTGCTTGCCAAATAATCATGCCAATAGGTATGGATATGATCCTAATAGGAACATAAATGATTCTTGGGTTACGTCGTACGTAAACTTGCTATCGATAACGAACAAGACGTTAAGGACTTAAGGGCAGCGGATGTCCTTCTAAACTGTCTCAGTAGCGATATTGAAGCGGCCAACATGATAAATAGCATAGGCTCTTATTGCTTTGCACCACCAAAGGACACATATGAGCATATCAAGTACAAAATATAAAGGCATTACAGAAGAAGTTTGGCGATTTGGATGGCTCAAGTTTGCCATTCCCATTTCAGTAGTCTGTGGACGATTCTCGCTTTGCTCGACGCTACGGCAGTACTTGCATTAACCGTTGTTCAAACATATTACTGTCAAGCCAAAACATTGAAAGGTACAAAATACTTCCACTTCTCCTAATTAAGCTTCTAATTTTCTTTCAAATGTTTGAGTTTTATCAACATTGCTACTTTGACAATATGCAGGGATTCAAATCACAATGACCAAGTATAAGAGTCAAATTGTCCTTGGGAAGATCTATCCACACTTTTTTTTTCTTTTTTGCTAGACTCTCAACACATGTTAGTATCTAGATGTTTGCCCCAACTTTCTATTTAAGAGAGAGAGGATAAACCGTTATTACGAACGAATAAGCAAGAATAAGGTTCAAAACCACCCTAGAAAAATCAAGCACATTATTGTTCTAATGGTGTTGCCAATATTTAATGCAACAAATTTCAATATATATATATATATATTTAAGGCAACACAGCAGACTACTTTCAGTAACACGGCAGGTTAGCATAGGTAGCAATGTAAACTACCACCAACGAAACTTGACAGTATCCCACCGGTATCCTTATCGAATTCCCATTGGAGGTACTATTTTTGGGATTTCGAATATATGGTATGAAAACACAAGAGAGAATCGACGCCAATGAGGACGTCCGCACTACAACCGGATCACAATTATTTTGGCAAGTTTCTATCAATATCAAAATAGATTACCACCGATAACAACCGAATAATTTTAAGAACATAGCGGACACGTTTAGTAACACAGCATGTCAGCATGGGTAGCGCGGTAGGGTAATCAACCTCGAACACAAAATTTTGGCAATGGTTTCCGGTGGTAACCTTGTAGAGTATGTGTTAATGGTGCTATTTTTGGGGTTTTGAAGTTCTGTTGTGACATTACAACAGAGATTCAACACCAATGAGGACATCCGCATTGCTATCACAATTATTTTGGCAAGTTGCTATCAATATTAGCGTATTACCGCCAATAACAGGCAATACTTTTTATAACACGGCGGACTACTTTCAGTAATACGTGTAATGACCCGCCTTGCATAGGCCGTTACACTGCTACTTACTTACTTACGTGTACTAATAAATTAGCTCATAACACAGCGGAATTTTTTTTTTTTATACATAAAGAAAATGTGTTTCTTATACAGAAGTCTTGAAATAAACATATTTACAAAACAAAAGTGCTGAGGTTTTCAAAACGCGTAGCGGCGTTGATATCCCACGATTTCACAGCTTGCCTCGCCACGCCTCGCCACCTTGCATCACGCATTGCTGACAGGTTGCTTACCTACAGCATAGACGTAAGACAGTGAGCTTTCGCTCAGCAAGTACAACTGTCTCGTCCGCGACTTACTTAAAACCATATCGAAAAACATTTCTAACTTAACATACATATCCATTCATAATCACATAACATCGTTCATAATAGTATAAACTAACAATCCCTAAACATGCATGGTCCAGTTATGCTCGTATTTACTTTCTTTGCTTATCTTTCTTTTAGGGCCCTTACCTTTGGTATTCATACCCGGCGCGTAACTATGGAATGGTTGGGGCGGCCAGTCCTGTCCAACTCAAACCATAGTTCTACCCGACCTCGGACGGGTGGTACTACACCGACAAGCTCGCTTGCCTTCTTGTCTTTTCTTATCTTTTCTTAACTCAATCTTGAGTTTATTTATCTTGTAGAAATTAGTGAACATGCATTCGTGATATCACATAATTCTAACTCATGCTGAAAATCTAAATCATGCTTAATCATATTTCCCATACATCATCAAATAACATGGCATACTAATACTTATAGCATGGCAATTAACTTATGACACATCATCGCATAGCATACAATTTCATACACTCTTAGCATTCATCTAATCTTACTCTAGTAAGCATCAA
>JAINRI010000250.1:0-26665 GCA_025413485.1 Ficus microcarpa | reverse complement strand
TGACTGTTCGAAGAAGCAAATAGCCTTTTTGAACAAAAAGGAGTGAAATCGACTCGATTCTACAAAAGTCAAAATTTTGACCGAAAAAGTCAACTGTTGACCGAAAGTCAAAGTTTGACCAAAATGGCCAAATTATGACGGAAGAATTTTAAGATCTGCGTTTTATGAAAAATAATGCAGGAACTAATTTTTATGACTGTTGAAACTAAACCACCTTAGAAAATCAAGCACGCCACATTAAGTCACGAGGCAGAAGGATTTGAGAAAAGACTTTCGATCCGATTTTTTTTTACTGTAAATATGAAAAATCCAAACTGTAAAATAATAATTACAGTATTGGAATTTAAATTTTTACAATCAAAGTTTCAAAGTTTTTCTCCAAACAAAGCCTTAAATTTTTAAGATATCTCAAAAGAAAATATTATTTTATTCTATGGGAGGTGTGTTGGACCAATAGCAAGGTGACATGTGGACTATGCCAACTCACCATGAGTTGTCTTGCACTCTCCAAACTCCGGACACCTAGCATGCTCCAAGTCCAAAATTTTGAAAATTTTGGGGTCAAAATGAGATTTTTGAGAGTTCTTTCTTGGCCTATAAATAGAAGTGTTCTCTATTTACTTTAATTCAAAAATGCAACTAAGTTCTTGCAAATTTTCTGCTCAAGAAACCGAGAGAGAGAGAGTGAGAGATCAGAAAAATTTTTCAAGTCCAAGCCAACCATCTTTGCTTCGGGTAGCTTAGAAACCGAGTGGAAGAAAGAAAAAATTTTTCTGGCAGCCTTGCAGCCCTTGTTGCCGTGGGTTTGGAGCAGGGGAAACACAAGAGAAAAACCAAATTTTGAGGGAAAAATTAGGGTTAGAGATTCGGGTTTGTCTAGTGAGCAAAGGAGTGAGTTTTGGATCAAGTTTGGAGTTTGAATCACCCTTGGAACAGCCCTCGGGTTTGTGTGAGAAAAGAGGGAAAAAAAATTTCAGTTTGGGGCTAGAAACCCTAGAGTGACCGAGCAAGGAGAGGAGACCACAAGGGGACCAAAATTTGATTTTTGGTGCATATAGGGTGAGCAGCCGAACCCTTGAAGTCATTGGTGCAAGTAGTTTTTTTCGGGTACCCAAACCCTAAGCCGAAATCCACTTCTTGTGAGGTAAAATTTTTAAAAGCTTTTACCAAGTTTAAATGAGTTTTAAGCTTATGATTTATGTGTATTTTATGCAAAAATTATTGTAAGAGCATAAGCTCCTATGTATGTTTTATTGGCTGCCTTAGATGTGCATGTGTGCTTAATGCTTGATTAGGTAGATTCTAGGTGTGGTTTGGTTTAATTTCATGCTCATAAATTATGCTATGTGATTGGTTTGCTAGATTGGCATGTTAGGGTTTTGAATTAGGTAATATGTCCCCAAATTAGGTCATTTAGTTTTGTGCATGTATGTTATGATTTTTATGAGCCAAGTGCATAATATGTGTGAATGTATGCTAAGCTAGAGGATATGCAACCCTAGGATAGTGAGTTCGGATTTTTGGGTTGCAAGATCATATGAGCTGTATGGTTAGGTTAAGGGACGTTAGATGCGCTGCATGCATGTTGACTATCTCCCGATGTGGGCGGTCGAGTTAGAACCCGCGACTTAGGACGTAAAAATAAATGTAAGAACCAAAACTAGCTCTCGGGTTCCAGGGAGCAGTTTCGGTAAAACACAGATTACAGGCCTTTAGAGGCCGAATGGGCAAAAACTTAAAACACGAAAGTTGTAGACTAGGGTGTTTCCTAGTGGCCATCGCGGCCAGTTTTCCAAAATAAGGCCCCAACAGCCTTCTTTTTCAAGTAAACCCGTGAGTGGTCTGTGAGACTCGGATTTCAAAGTTAACCTCATTTTCGATTAAAAACTGGTACCAATCGGTACAGAATCAGAAATTTTATAAAACATGAAAGTTTTAGAACTCTTCGAGGGCTAGAACCTTCATGAAGAAAACATTTTCAAATTCAAAAGGGATTTTTAACTATAAACTGAAATGTCAAAACTGCGCAGGAATCAAATAATTTCTGTGCAAGATTTTATAGAACCACTCTAGGAAAAACGTTTTTCGAACAAAACGCGTTATTTCAAGTATGGAAACTGTCCCAAAAGTAGTTTCCGACCCTTAAACATTTTATGAAATTATAGACCAAGATTTACGAATTTTTACGAAAAAGTTGATAAGATAAAGTTTTAAAAGCTAAGTCTTTTATGAAAAAGGGGTTTTTAAGTTAGAATTTTTAAAGCAAATGGATTCTAAGTTAAGTTTTCAAAGAAACGTTAAGACGCATGATAACCGGGAAATTATACCCGAGTTGTCGGGACTTAGTTCCCAAAACCCTAATGTAAGCCGAATAGGGATTTATGTTAGTAATCAACAAGGGTTAACCTTGGTTAACCTATAGGTTGATGATTAAAGCCCAAGGGTTGGTGTTGATCTAACCCGACACGTTTATAAATGGGCTAAGTGTATAAAAAGGATATCCAACGTATCTTTTTAGGTCATGATTTATGATCTATAAGACTACTAAGGTAGTCACTGTCACGCCCCGACTTAACCTAACCAGATCCCGCGCGGCGCCGGACCGCGCGAATCCGGGATTTCGAAGCGTGACATTAAACTTACTTGCTTATCTTGCTTAATTAAAAATATAGTTACCCAATTTCTAGAGTAAATTTTTTTTTCTTTTTCTTTTATAAATCGTTACCAAAAACGTTGATTGCGGAAATCATAAAACTTTAAATTCTATTAAAGCATAATTCAAACTTGTTTTTCTTTTATAAAATTCTAACTAAAAGTGTACTCACTCGAGTACTGAGCTTTCACCTATGAGGAAAGCTCTAGACATACATACATGCATACATACATACATACATACTTAAACTTAAAACTGATCATACATGCATGCTGAAACAAAATGAAAACACATTTTCATTTTTTAAACATATTTTGGAAACTGCGTAGCAGTCCATACCCACGTTTCACATTCTGCAGCGCCATCTCTCCACAGTTGTATCAGACAGTGCCGGTAGGAACTTACCTACAGCATGAAAGTAACTATGAGCTAAAAAGCTCAGTAAGCACAATGTCCTATCCGCATGCAACTAATGCACGAAAAGCGTGAACCAATTATAATTTATTTTAAAATTCATTATGGCGTCTCTACTGGTTAGATCTAATCTGATCCTATCTTGCTATTATACCATGTATGTGTATACTTCGGTATGTAACCATGGAGAGATTGAAGGCGGTCCGTCCTAACCAACTCAAACCATGAAACACACAGTTTAACATGGAGTAGTGGTGGCAGTCCAGCCATATCAATGCAACCCATGGAACACGCCGTTTTAACTTACCACGAAGGCGAAGTCAGTATAACACAACATGTTCTACCTAACTTGTCTCATACATTACCATGTGACTTACTTTACGTGAACATGCTACATGATGCCATAACATATAACATAAACATACATGCACATGCATAACCTAATCATACATAACATGCTACATGACATGAATTCATACATAACATACATACATAAACATAACACATAACATACCACAACATCATACATACATACATAACATGGACATACATAACATGCATGCATAACATGAACATACATAACATGACATACTACATATCATCATAAATCATGACATCCTATTCATGCAACTAACATGTTTTCATGCCGTAGGCGGAATTGTACTTACCTTTCCGTCATACGTTCTCGCGTAACTGTCCCTTCCTAGTGCTGTTCCACTCCTGGCACAGCTGCAGGTTCTGCCTGCTTAACAAGGACAGACTCTACTAAGACTCGTGAAAATGCAGGTAAACAAACCAACAATGTTTACATGATTTTGGTTGTATGTCCCTTACGTGCATAGCGTCTAATTTGGTTACCAAAGGTAACCTGGCGTGCTAAGCCAACGTAACCTCTAAGGGTTCCTAATCTATATCGGAAATTATCGGGTTATATCTGATAACCCTTTATTTAGGCCTAACAGTATCCCTCGGGGTTACTTTGGATAACCCGTGAGGATAATTTAACTCTAAACCAAAAGTCAACCAAAAGTCAACCGAAGTCAACTTTGGTCAACTATAGTCAACCGTGGTCAACCCCCTATGGTCAACCTCTCGGGTCTAGGGCACGACCCGGTAACGCGGGCATAACCCCCGGTTACCATGCGTAAGCTAACGGGTGACTAAAACTTTGCTTGAAAACTCATATTTTCTACACTTAGAAAAACTTAGGGAAAAATCCCAATTTTCTCACTTTTGTGTAAAAATTCATAACTTACTTCATAAAATCCGAATTCTTGGTTTTATGTTTTGTAAAATCATTTTAGGTCGAAAACCGTCTTTGGAACGATTTTCGTGGTCAAATCACTTGTTTAGGGTTGAAAATTAATTTTTCTAAACTCACTTATTAAATTCGTGGTGCAGGGATTTCGGATTCCCTGAGCACCCTTGATAAAACAATTTTTATCTCAAAATCGGTGCGTGATCTTAAAAAGTTTTCTTCACGAAAGTTTTAGCTCTCGAAAAATGCTAAAACTTTCGTGTTTTGCAAATTTCCTAATTCGGCCTAGATTCGTCCCAGATTTAACTTGAAACTGACTGACCCATAAAACTGGGTCTGGGGACGTAAGTTGTTTAGGCACGGGTTTTGGTGTTTTTGAAGGCCTTTGGAGCCTTATTTTTGAAAACGACCCGCGCTGGCCCCTTGGAAAAGTTGTTTTGGACAACTTTCATGTTTTACACTTTCCCAATTTCGGCCTCTAACGGCCTGTTATTTTTGGTTTACGAAAACTGGGCAGTCCTGGAACCGAACCTGCCAGTTTCGTGTTTAAATTGCTTTTACGTGTCCTACTTCGGCTTCTAACTCAAACCGATCACACGGGAGTCTAATTGATCACATGCACGTTATCTAAACGTCCCACATGCGTTGGACATGTTTTCCCCCATCGTGGTCATGCAAACCAACCGAAACTACAACCTAGGCTTGCATGTGTTTCTAAGGTTTGGTTCACCAAGCCAAACCGAAACAAAACTTCTCACCCTAGCACCAAGCCCTACTCGGCTGCACCATACATAGGGACATAGCTAACCATTCATCATGCAAACCAAGCAAGTAAATCAAGCACAACATAGCTCACAAAACAGAAAAACAAGCACACAACCTAGCATGCATATCTAGCTAACATACACCCTTAAATCAAGTCTCATACCCTAGCAAGCATACCATAAAAATCTGAACTTTAAACCTTACAATCCATAGCTGAAAATACACATAAATCTCTTCAATTTAATGCTCAAACAAGGCTTGAGGTTAGGGTTTACCTCTCCAAAAATTTTCGGCAATTTTGGTTCACCCATGGAGCCGAACCCCTATGCTCATGGCTGCTCCTCTTGGCTGCCTCCTTACAGCCGACTCATCCTTCACCCAAAAGGCTCCAAATTTTCCAGCCATGAACACACAATCATACACACACAAACAAGCCATAAATTTCCATTCAATCTTGTGGAAAAATAACTTAGGGTTTGAGAGATTACCATGACTTACCCTATGGTTTCTTGGAGCCGAAATCTGTCCCCTTGGTTGGCTGCACCAACTCGCTGCTTTGGCTCACCAAAAAGCCTCTAAATCTGCACCAACTTGGGCGTTCTCTTGCTGCCCAGCCGAACCTTCAAGCAGCCCCAAAACCCACGAATTTTTTCTCAAAATTTTCTGCACTTCCATGGCTGAAAACAGCCCACACACAAGGCACCAAGACCTCCCTTGGCACCATGGTTGGCTCCCTTCACCTTGCTCGGCTCACCCCCAAGCTTTGACCCGAATTTTTTTTTTTCTCTTTCTCCTTCCTCCATGGACGGCTGCTGCTCTGAAATTTTCTGGAAAAATTCCAGATTTGCTCTTTGTTCCATGCTCAAGGCCGAACACCTCCCATGGTGATTTCTCATGAATTTTTTCTAAACTTTTGGCTCGGATTTCTCTCCCCTCATGGCTCCGAATTTTTTCTGAGTATTTGGCTGTGGTTTGCTGCATTTTTCTGGAAATTTCTAGGCCTTGGTCGACACTTATGGAGTGTTGAAGAAGATAATGACAAACTTTTTCAACTTTTTGTTTTTGACCCCAAACTTTGCAACTCTTTGACTTTTCTCCCCAATGACTCACGGCTGGGAGGCTGAATAGAAGCTGCTGGAATGGTGTGCTGGCAGGGCTGAGGTAAGGGCTGAGCTCATGGCTTATGTCACCATTTTTCAAAAATTCCATTTTTGCCCCCGAAAATAGAAATTTTCGCAAAAATACCCTCTAGGTGTCCGATTGTCCCAAAAATCAACACACCCATCCTATTTGATGATATAATCATCTTGGTGACTTCACACACTCATTTCAACAATTTTCCAAAATTTACACTTTTGCCCCCAAAAGTGAAAATTTTGCATTTATGCCCCAAAATTCCAAAAATTGGCATAATGCTTACTTTTCAATCCAATATCATTCTTTTCATGTTTTTATGTGATTTTCTTCCATTAAAATCACATATTTACAAAATTTACATTTTTGCCCCGAAAGACAAAATTCTTTCATTTTCGCCCTCGAAGTGGCTATTTCTCAATTTCTTCTTGCAAAACATATTATAATCTTATTGGGCTTCATCTAATAACGTCACTTGGCGTACTTCACATATTTTTCAAAATTTACATTTTTGCCCCCCGAAAATGAAAATTTTGACGTTTTTGCCCTTTGACCTGGATTGGTCTCCTTGGGTGATATCTTGACTGAATATATCAGTCTGGCCTTAAATACTGCTAGGGATGCTTGATTTACGGGTGATTCTACTGTCTAATTGGGCTATACCGCCCATACTGACATATTTTGCAGTATTTTCACATACCGCAGCATTTTCCAATGTCGGGTCAACTGTTGACCACTTTTGGTCAAACTTTGACTTTTCGGGTCAAAGTTGACTTTTCGGTCAAACTTTGACTTTTTCGGTCAAAGTTGACTTTCGTGGTCAAACTTTGACTTTCTTAGTCAAAATTGACTTTCTTGGTCAAACTTTGACTTTCTTGATCAAAGTTGACTTTTCAGTCAAACTTTGACTTTTTTTGTCAAAGTTGACTTTTTGGTCAAACTTTGACTTTTTCGGAAAAACGTCCCTTATCGCCCTTTTCGCCCTGAAAAGGCGTTTTCTAACCTTAAAAATCTATTCTGAGTCTTGTTGGGCCATAAGACTCCGTAAAACGTGTGAAAAACCCTTAACTGAGTTTTTCCGCAAACATATCATATATGCTCATAATTCCTTTTTAGAAGGAAAAATGGCAACAGGAATTTCTAGGTATTACATTCTACCCTCCTTATAAAATTTTCGTCCTCGAAAATTCTGATACTTCTAGGTGGCTTTTCTTCAAAATACACCAGAAGATCCATAATCTTACTTCATATCTTCATACTTACCATACTTATCTTATCATACTTATCATGCTTACTTGCTTACTATCATGCTTAATATACATTCTTACATACTACTGAACTTGCTTACTTATCATACTGAGCATACTTATCTTACTGCATCACAATAACTATTTATAAAAAGTTGGACAAGTATATAAAATAACTCGTCACATTTTGAAAACATAACTTGTACTACTTGTTCTTACTTGAAAAACGTACTGAAAAATCGTTTTCACTCTTGGAAAACATATCGTACCATACTTTAATACTCTTTTGAAATTTGATCCTATGCTACTAGAACCCTTTTACTCTGCATAAAGGCCTTTCGTAATCAGTTTCCTACACGGAACTTCATACGTGTGACAACCCCTATCTTGGAATTTCTTCCTCAAGGATTTGGTCGTCTTTACGTGAAGGGGTCCCATTAACATAAGATCGTATTTTAATCATTTCTGTTAAAAATTCATAATATTGTTCGAGTGATGCGTTGGAAGGTCTACTAAAATATCTAACTACTGCTAGAATAAAAGAATCCTTTCTATTTACTTCCAACTTTTCCCTCAACCGGGATTCAATCTTATCTCTTATTGCTATTCTCGCACTTATCCTTGCAACTTGGGCAAAACAGTTGCAAGATAAACTCCTACGAAATTTGGTTCCGCCGTTCCCACGACAAACCAATTTCTAGCGTCTACTTCTATCACTCATACTCTTTTCTTATCTTATCTTATCTTACTAGAGATTCCTCGCGATCTCTTCATATCATAACACAAATATAGCGTATCCACCACGCTTCTGCTGCACAACTCTGATCTGTTGGCAGTACTGGTTCATGAAATCCTCTGGGTAAGCATATCAGCTGCTACATATCTGATCTGACTGATTTGAGGATCTGAGGTGGCTTCTCGTCTAGTCGTTGACTAGCAACGTAACTTAGCTGAAAAATGCGTCCTTGTTGCGCATAATCGGAGAAAACTCTCCATCGTGTGAAACTTCTGCTCTGGTTGTTGTCGAAGATGCGAAGCTGCTCCTCCATTCCTTTGAATGCCGACGAAGCTCTGCTGCTCCATCCGATCCTAATAAATCTAACCTGGGTTTAAAACCAGGTACAGGTCTTTCTAACTAATCTTAAAACTACACAGAGTAAGAAAACAACTTACAAGACTGTGGCGCTGGCGGCAGAATTGTGAAACTGGATGGCAGGAAACCTTTTTGTTCAAAGACAAAAACCCTTTGAAAACCCTTTGCTCTGATACCACCTCTGTCACGCCCCGACTTAACCTAACCAGATCCCGCGCGGCGCCGGACCGCGCGAATCCGGGATTTCGAAGCGTGACATTAAACTTACTTGCTTATCTTGCTTAATTAAAAATATAGTTACCCAATTTCTAGAGTAAATTTTTTTTTCTTTTTCTTTTATAAATCGTTACCAAAAACGTTGATTGCGGAAATCATAAAACTTTAAATTCTATTAAAGCATAATTCAAACTTGTTTTTCTTTTATAAAATTCTAACTAAAAGTGTACTCACTCGAGTACTGAGCTTTCACCTATGAGGAAAGCTCTAGACATACATACATGCATACATACATACATACATACTTAAACTTAAAACTGATCATACATGCATGCTGAAACAAAATGAAAACACATTTTCATTTTTTAAACATATTTTGGAAACTGCGTAGCAGTCCATACCCACGTTTCACATTCTGCAGCGCCATCTCTCCACAGTTGTATCAGACAGTGCCGGTAGGAACTTACCTACAGCATGAAAGTAACTATGAGCTAAAAAGCTCAGTAAGCACAATGTCCTATCCGCATGCAACTAATGCACGAAAAGCGTGAACCAATTATAATTTATTTTAAAATTCATTATGGCGTCTCTACTGGTTAGATCTAATCTGATCCTATCTTGCTATTATACCATGTATGTGTATACTTCGGTATGTAACCATGGAGAGATTGAAGGCGGTCCGTCCTAACCAACTCAAACCATGAAACACACAGTTTAACATGGAGTAGTGGTGGCAGTCCAGCCATATCAATGCAACCCATGGAACACGCCGTTTTAACTTACCACGAAGGCGAAGTCAGTATAACACAACATGTTCTACCTAACTTGTCTCATACATTACCATGTGACTTACTTTACGTGAACATGCTACATGATGCCATAACATATAACATAAACATACATGCACATGCATAACCTAATCATACATAACATGCTACATGACATGAATTCATACATAACATACATACATAAACATAACACATAACATACCACAACATCATACATACATACATAACATGGACATACATAACATGCATGCATAACATGAACATACATAACATGACATACTACATATCATCATAAATCATGACATCCTATTCATGCAACTAACATGTTTTCATGCCGTAGGCGGAATTGTACTTACCTTTCCGTCATACGTTCTCGCGTAACTGTCCCTTCCTAGTGCTGTTCCACTCCTGGCACAGCTGCAGGTTCTGCCTGCTTAACAAGGACAGACTCTACTAAGACTCGTGAAAATGCAGGTAAACAAACCAACAATGTTTACATGATTTTGGTTGTATGTCCCTTACGTGCATAGCGTCTAATTTGGTTACCAAAGGTAACCTGGCGTGCTAAGCCAACGTAACCTCTAAGGGTTCCTAATCTATATCGGAAATTATCGGGTTATATCTGATAACCCTTTATTTAGGCCTAACAGTATCCCTCGGGGTTACTTTGGATAACCCGTGAGGATAATTTAACTCTAAACCAAAAGTCAACCAAAAGTCAACCGAAGTCAACTTTGGTCAACTATAGTCAACCGTGGTCAACCCCCTATGGTCAACCTCTCGGGTCTAGGGCACGACCCGGTAACGCGGGCATAACCCCCGGTTACCATGCGTAAGCTAACGGGTGACTAAAACTTTGCTTGAAAACTCATATTTTCTACACTTAGAAAAACTTAGGGAAAAATCCCAATTTTCTCACTTTTGTGTAAAAATTCATAACTTACTTCATAAAATCCGAATTCTTGGTTTTATGTTTTGTAAAATCATTTTAGGTCGAAAACCGTCTTTGGAACGATTTTCGTGGTCAAATCACTTGTTTAGGGTTGAAAATTAATTTTTCTAAACTCACTTATTAAATTCGTGGTGCAGGGATTTCGGATTCCCTGAGCACCCTTGATAAAACAATTTTTATCTCAAAATCGGTGCGTGATCTTAAAAAGTTTTCTTCACGAAAGTTTTAGCTCTCGAAAAATGCTAAAACTTTCGTGTTTTGCAAATTTCCTAATTCGGCCTAGATTCGTCCCAGATTTAACTTGAAACTGACTGACCCATAAAACTGGGTCTGGGGACGTAAGTTGTTTAGGCACGGGTTTTGGTGTTTTTGAAGGCCTTTGGAGCCTTATTTTTGAAAACGACCCGCGCTGGCCCCTTGGAAAAGTTGTTTTGGACAACTTTCATGTTTTACACTTTCCCAATTTCGGCCTCTAACGGCCTGTTATTTTTGGTTTACGAAAACTGGGCAGTCCTGGAACCGAACCTGCCAGTTTCGTGTTTAAATTGCTTTTACGTGTCCTACTTCGGCTTCTAACTCAAACCGATCACACGGGAGTCTAATTGATCACATGCACGTTATCTAAACGTCCCACATGCGTTGGACATGTTTTCCCCCATCGTGGTCATGCAAACCAACCGAAACTACAACCTAGGCTTGCATGTGTTTCTAAGGTTTGGTTCACCAAGCCAAACCGAAACAAAACTTCTCACCCTAGCACCAAGCCCTACTCGGCTGCACCATACATAGGGACATAGCTAACCATTCATCATGCAAACCAAGCAAGTAAATCAAGCACAACATAGCTCACAAAACAGAAAAACAAGCACACAACCTAGCATGCATATCTAGCTAACATACACCCTTAAATCAAGTCTCATACCCTAGCAAGCATACCATAAAAATCTGAACTTTAAACCTTACAATCCATAGCTGAAAATACACATAAATCTCTTCAATTTAATGCTCAAACAAGGCTTGAGGTTAGGGTTTACCTCTCCAAAAATTTTCGGCAATTTTGGTTCACCCATGGAGCCGAACCCCTATGCTCATGGCTGCTCCTCTTGGCTGCCTCCTTACAGCCGACTCATCCTTCACCCAAAAGGCTCCAAATTTTCCAGCCATGAACACACAATCATACACACACAAACAAGCCATAAATTTCCATTCAATCTTGTGGAAAAATAACTTAGGGTTTGAGAGATTACCATGACTTACCCTATGGTTTCTTGGAGCCGAAATCTGTCCCCTTGGTTGGCTGCACCAACTCGCTGCTTTGGCTCACCAAAAAGCCTCTAAATCTGCACCAACTTGGGCGTTCTCTTGCTGCCCAGCCGAACCTTCAAGCAGCCCCAAAACCCACGAATTTTTTCTCAAAATTTTCTGCACTTCCATGGCTGAAAACAGCCCACACACAAGGCACCAAGACCTCCCTTGGCACCATGGTTGGCTCCCTTCACCTTGCTCGGCTCACCCCCAAGCTTTGACCCGAATTTTTTTTTTTTCTCTTTCTCCTTCCTCCATGGACGGCTGCTGCTCTGAAATTTTCTGGAAAAATTCCAGATTTGCTCTTTGTTCCATGCTCAAGGCCGAACACCTCCCATGGTGATTTCTCATGAATTTTTTCCAAACTTTTGGCTCGGATTTCTCTCCCCTCATGGCTCCGAATTTTTTTCTGAGTATTTGGCTGTGGTTTGCTGCATTTTTCTGGAAATTTCCAGGCCTTGGTCGACACTTATGGAGTGTTGAAGAAGATAATGACAAACTTTTTCAACTTTTTGTTTTTGACCCCAAACTTTGCAACTCTTTGACTTTTCTCCCCAATGACTCACGGCTGGGAGGCTGAATAGAAGCTGCTGGAATGGTGTGCTGGCAGGGCTGAGGTAAGGGCTGAGCTCATGGCTTATGTCACCATTTTTCAAAAATTCCATTTTTGCCCCCGAAAATAGAAATTTTCGCAAAAATACCCTCTAGGTGTCCGATTGTCCCAAAAATCAACACACCCATCCTATTTGATGATATAATCATCTTGGTGACTTCACACACTCATTTCAACAATTTTCCAAAATTTACACTTTTGCCCCCAAAAGTGAAAATTTTGCATTTATGCCCCAAAATTCCAAAAATTGGCATAATGCTTACTTTTCAATCCAATATCATTCTTTTCATGTTTTTATGTGATTTTCTTCCATTAAAATCACATATTTACAAAATTTACATTTTTGCCCCGAAAGACAAAATTCTTTCATTTTCGCCCTCGAAGTGGCTATTTCTCAATTTCTTCTTGCAAAACATATTATAATCTTATTGGGCTTCATCTAATAACGTCACTTGGCGTACTTCACATATTTTTCAAAATTTACATTTTTGCCCCCCGAAAATGAAAATTTTGACGTTTTTGCCCTTTGACCTGGATTGGTCTCCTTGGGTGATATCTTGACTGAATATATCAGTCTGGCCTTAAATACTGCTAGGGATGCTTGATTTACGGGTGATTCTACTGTCTAATTGGGCTATACCGCCCATACTGACATATTTTGCAGTATTTTCACATACCGCAGCATTTTCCAATGTCGGGTCAACTATTGACCACTTTTGGTCAAACTTTGACTTTTCGGGTCAAAGTTGACTTTTCGGTCAAACTTTGACTTTTTCGGTCAAAGTTGACTTTCGTGGTCAAACTTTGACTTTCTTAGTCAAAATTGACTTTCTTGGTCAAACTTTGACTTTCTTGATCAAAGTTGACTTTTCAGTCAAACTTTGACTTTTTTTGTCAAAGTTGACTTTTTGGTCAAACTTTGACTTTTTCGGAAAAACGTCCCTTATCGCCCTTTTCGCCCTGAAAATGCGTTTTCTAACCTTAAAAATCTATTCTGAGTCTTGTTGGGCCATAAGACTCCGTAAAACGTGTGAAAAACCCTTAACTGAGTTTTTCCGCAAACATATCATATATGCTCATAATTCCTTTTTAGAAGGAAAAATGGCAACAGGAATTTCTAGGTATTACAGTCACCCTTTATGTATGCATGGTTTTATTTTAGGGGGACATATCACCTAAAACCCGCATGAGTTAGATTAAGAAATCTCATGAACGTCCTTCGATCGAGCAGGAGGAATTCTGCAGTTGAAGCTCGAGGAGGAGTAGTCAAGCGACACACGGATAGACGGTAAGTACAACACCGTCTACAGCATAAGCTACTAGTATATACTACTAGATGTTCATGATGTGTTATGTGCTATGTGTTAGATAACATGTATGCCATATAAATTATGTTAAGTATATGATTATTATGCTAAGGTAAGAAATAATAGAATTAAAAAGGTGACAACAGAATGTATGTTCACTAATAGTAAGAATAAGTAAGTCATTAAGCGCTGTGTCGTACCACCCGCGCCAGGTCGGGTTGGACTGTGGGTTGAGTTGGATATGGTTTGGCCGCCCCAACCAATCCATAGTCGCGCGCCGGATACGAACACACGAGGTAAGGGCCCATAATGAATAAGAATAAGAAAGCATAATGTGGTCAATGCATGCTCTGTGTATGTTGTGTCTATGTTATACTTTCTTTACGGCTTAAGAGTTGTACTTACTGAGCTTTAGCTCACTGTTTTAAGTTTATGCTGTAGGTAAGGAACCAGCTATCTGAAAATGATGCAAGATGGAGTAGCGAGCCAAGGGACTGTGAATGAGTGGATAATGGGTATCGCTACGAGTTTTGTGATATTATGTAAATTATGAGATATTTTATATTAACTGGTAATTAATATACTCGTATGCAAAAACAGTATTATCTTATTTTTATAGTGTTTTGTCAATGCTATAAAAAAAAAAAAAAAATTTCCGCTGTGTTTTTCAATCACTGTAAGTAAGTTATATTATGAATGTATGTTAACAAGTATGGTAACGGCCTACGCTAGGTGGGTCGTTACATTGCCTAATTGTTTCTTCGCTTCAGCCCGAAACTCTTTGAACTTGTCAAAGGCTTCGCTTTTGCGGGTCATTAAATAGACATATCCATACCTTGAGTAATCATCAATAAAAGTGATATAATACTCATACCCACCACGTGCTTCTATGTTCATGGGACCACAAACATCTGTATGCACAAGTTCTAAAAGTTTCTCGGCACGACCATCCTTGGCAGCAAAGTGCCGTTTAGTCATCTTGCCCTCCAAACAGGATTCGCATTGTGGCCAAGGTTCAACCTCGTACAAGTCGAGGCATTCATCTTTTACCATCCTTTGAATTCTGTTAAGGCTTATGTGACCAAGTCGTAAATGCCAAAGATATGATATGTTAGAGTGAGAAGACTTATGTCTTTTAGAGTTCTTTTCCAATTCTGTATCAAGCAGTGAGTGCATCTTAGGTTTGATAAAATAAAGATTTCCATGCATCCATCCATTACAGATAAGATAATTTTTTTTCCTAATAACAACTTTATTATTAAAAGAAACTGAATAAGAATCTTTAATTAAATAAGCTACCGAAATTAGGTTCCTCTTAAAATTAGGAACATAAAAACAATGTCTCAAAACAATAAACCTAAATTCATCAAAATAAAGATGCACTTCTCCCACTGCTTCAGCTCGCACCAACGTCCCATCGCCGGTTTTTAACGAGAAGTCCTCCTCATGCAGACTTCTCGTTACCTTGAACCCTTGTAGAGAAATACAAACATGGTTAGTAGCTCCAGAATCTATAACCCAATTGTCTTTAGATTCTTCTGCTAAAAAAAAAAATCATCAAGATACAGGACATTGAAATTACCTTTCTGCTTTTGCAAAGCCAGGAAATCTCGGCAATCCTTCTTGAAATGTCCTTTCTTCCCATAGTGAAAGCACTTAACCTTTTTTGTGACGTCCCCTTACTACGTAGGGCCGTCACTCCTTACATACATACTTACTTACTTAAAAATTAGGGATATTTTTATATATATTTTTTTTGAAACTTACTTATAAAACATTTGTCTTTAGTAATACATCATTACTATTTAAGTAAACGTTTACTTAAGGCATTTAGTTCCAAAATACCATAAAGCAGAATTTGTCTTTATCATACATGCTTATATACAAAAACTTCTTTACATCAAAAGATTTGCGGAAACTATGCGTAGTGGTATCCATACCGCCTTCGTCTGCCGCCACACCGCTCCAACAATGCCCAGCATTAAGCTGCGGGTTTCTTACCTACAGTATGAAATATAACTGAATGAGCTTTCGCCCAGTAAGCACAAACATATCTCACAAAACATTTAAACTTCATAAAAAAACATACATCATCATATGCATATGCATGAACCATTTATGTTCCAATTATGCATTTCTTTTAACTTTCTTACCTTTCTTATGGGCCCCTTAGTGAACGTACCCTCAATTTATAGCGCGCCTCTGAACACAGTTAGATGGGGTTGCAAGTCCCTAACTGTGCCAGGAAACACAAGTGATTACACCCTCTTACAAAATCGAGAAGGCGAATCCGTGACTTGTATATAGAAATCCTCCACCTTGGGGGGTTGGTACGACACTTTACTTGTGACTTCTTACCATGTTATTTATCTTTAGTGAACATACCATATGATGTCACTACATGATAACATACTTTATATCTCATTAATAATATGGCATAGCATTCTTTTCATTCATGGCAATTGCAAACATGACATTTTTTATAAACATGACATTTTGCAAGTATGGCACTTTTATAATCTTTTGCAAAAATAGCACCTTTTTATAAACATAGTATTTTACGAAAATAGCACATTTCATAAACATGGCATTTTGCAAAAATAGCACTTTTCATAAAACATGGCATTTCATAGATATAGCACACAACATATTGTAGCATATTTGAAAACCACATACTTGAACATAATTTACTAGTTTTCATATTGCAGGTGAGATTTGTACTTACCTCTAGTGCCGTATCCTTAGAATCGCGTTCCTTAAATCGTCGGCAACGGCAATTCACTTTCCTGATATACCAAAAATATAGGATCAGGATCCTTTCGTAAGGTGTTGGTGACCTACCAACACTCACATTTACTTTTGGTTGTATGTCCCCTATTCATGTTATCCATCTTGGCCACTTTAATCCCCATTCTTTATTGAACTTCAATTAAATCCTTAAGAGGTTACATTGGGTAACCTTTTTGGTTAGAGCCTTGATCTCTTATTGGGCTTGGCTCATACATCCTTGTTATTGGGTTACTTCCTTTAACCCATTAAATCGTAGCGCAATATACATGTGGGTATCCCTTAGGGTTATATTAGGTAACCCTTAAGGTTAACCTTAATTAACCTTGGGTCAACCTTTTGTCAACCCTTGGTTATCCTTGGGTTTGTAACTCGAATATAATATCCGGTTACCATTCGTAATCGGCTTGTTTACCAATTTTACTTTAAAATTTCTCTTCCTTATTTTTGGAAAATCTTGTGTGATTAACTTCCAAAAATCCTTCATTTTGCTTGTAAAAATTCTAACCCCTTTAATTAGGAATTTCATTGGCTTAAATTTCATTATTTCCTTTAGCTTGGAAATGTTTGATCGAAACCCTCTTTTTCGTTACTTTATGGGAAAATGTGAATTTCAAACCCGAACCCTTTAAAATTCCTGGTTTTCGAAATAAATATTTCATAAAATCATTTGGGGTCGGAAACCATCTTTGGAATGGTCTTCGAAGCTAAAATAATCATTTAAGAACACTTCTTGATTTTTCTAGAAAAGATTTTCGTGAGATTCAATTGCTTGATTTCGGACTCTCTGCGCGTCTCTCACAAAACGCGCCCAGTTTAAAAATCGGCTCGGAATCTGAAAAACTTGTCTTCACGAAAGTTGTACCTATCGAAAAATGCTAGAACTTTCGTGTTTTACACAAAATCCAGTTCGGCCTAGATCAGTACCAGTTTTTATTTGAAAACGGGTTAACTCTGAAAAACTGTGTGGAGAACGTCCCAGGGTTCAGCCACGGGTTTTGGGTAAAACGAAGGCCTTTGGAGCCTTATTTCGAGATTCTGTTCACGATGTCCTCTAGGAAAAGTTGTTCCGAACAACTTTTGTGTTTTGAGTTTTACCTCATTCGGCCTCTAAGGGCCTTGAAATTACCCTTTCCCGAAACTGGCCAGATTCGCATCCGAATTGGCTGTTTCGGTTCCTCCTTTCGGTTTACGTCCTATTCGCGGAATCTATCTCGACCGATCACATCGGGAGCTTAGACAACATCAAGCAGCGCTTCTAACGTCTCATTACAACCCATAAATCCATCTCATTCTACTCATGCAACCCCAAATCCGAAAATCAAAAGACTAGGGTTACATGGTTCTAGCTCATGCATCATCTCATACTTTCAACACAAAATCTAACCCTATGTCTAGCAAGCTCTCTTGGCTGCCAAGGGCAGATCTTTGGCCTAAACTTATGGGACATACAACCTATCTTCTAGCATGAAAAATCCATCATTTTCAAGCACAAATTTTTAAAGAAATCAAGCATAAAAATCAGCCAACCAACCCTAACCTATCAAGCACATACACACCAAAAATAGGGCTGAAAATTAAATGGACTTATGTCCTTACAAATCTCTTGAATCAACCTTAAAAACACTTAAATAAAGCTTAGATTCAAGGTGGTTTAAGAGATTTTACCTCAACCCAAGTTAGGGTTTTTGAAATCCATAGTTTCCCTTTGATTTCTCTAGCTCGCGGCTTCCTCCAACAAAATGCATCCAAAAATTTTATTTTTTTGTTAGCTCTAATGCTTCCCCAAACCGACCATTTACAAGAGGAAAAATCCAAGATCACAAAAAGAAAATTCAAATTTTTCCTCACCTTTTCTCCTCTTGCTTGGTTCGGCCTCCTCCTTGAAGAATCACCAAAAATTCTTCTCTCAAACTCTTCCTTGCTTGGCTCACGGATTTGGCACCAAAAATGGGATCCAAGAGATTTTTTTTTGTTAGCTTATTCTCACCTCAAAACCGAGCATTATCAAGGATGAAAACCAAGAATTTTTTAAGATCCACATACCTCTTTTCCTCTTGCTCTTGGTCGGCTAACACTTGGTAGAACTCACCAAAATTTTTCTCACTTTTTCTTAGCTCTCTTAGAACCGAAACTCCAAGGAGATGGAAGACTCCAAAACTTTTTGAATCTCTCTCTCTCTCTTTCTCTCCCTAGCTGCCGAGTATCCAAGGGGAATGGCAAAGCTTTTGGCTGTTTTGTCAAGGAAAAGAGAAAGGAGAAGATGAGATGTCTTGAATGACTAGAGTGGTTGCTTTCTTGTCCCTTGGTTCAAGGCTTTTGTCTTGTCATTCTCTTCCTTGTTGGCTGCCGAATCCAAGAGCTGAAAATGGGGTGGTTGCAGCCGGATTTTTGGGGTGGAAAAGGCATGGGTTTGACTCATTTTTGGTTGAACAAAAATGACTAGAGAGTGAGGGGACTTGATGGACAAGAGTGGTTGCACCTTTTCCTTGATTTAAGGCTTGATGTCTAGCCTTTGTTCCCATTTTTTTTTCAATTCTTTGTTGCCACCAGCTGTTGCCGACCAAAGGGAGGGGATGGCTGCCTTGGTTGCCGAAAATTAAAGGGTAAGGAGGGACATGTGTCCTCTCTTGGTTGGTCCTAGAGATCTCACAAATTTTCTCCCATGTTGTTCAACTTTTTGGTCCTTAAATCATGGCTTTATGTCTTGTTCCCATTGATTTTCTTTTCCTTCTTTCTTTCATGGTGCAGCCGAATATGATGGGAGGGAGGACAAGCTCACTTATTTAATCTTTGGTGAGTGGAGAATGATATCACAAGCATGGGCATGTGTCCTTGACTTGGTTGGCTTTCAAGTCCCTATTGGTTTCCAACTAACCAATTTCTTTTCTCTTTTCCCTACTAGTTGCCGAATTTTTTTGATAAGAAAATGGGGGAGTCCACATGTGTAGCCTTGGGTTGGTGGAGGGTGATGTCAAGAGGTTGATGTCACCTTCCACTAGCTCTCTTAATGCCTTGTTTGGCCGTCTCGTTCTTTCACGGCTCCTTTCGCGCTCTACAGTTATTTCCAATACTGTGATGAGCATTCTTATTTTATATTTTGATCCAAAAATTATTCCATTAAATTTTTGGACCGAAACTCTCTTTCTCCAATTTTTCGGAGACCTCTTTGCCCTTAATTCTTTTTCGGTGTGCTTGATTTTTCTAGGGTGGATTTACGGCTTATAAAACTTCATTTTCGGGGATTCTTTTCATATTCCTTCATCATACTTGTAAAGTCGACGTTGTGACCCGTTCCGGTCAAACTTTGACTTTTTGGTCAACCCTTTGACTTTTGGTCAACCATTTGACTTTTTGGTCAAACCATTGACTTTTTCAGTCAAAGTTGACTTTCGTAAAGTTTCGTCCTTTTTCATTCTTTTTCCTTTAAAAACTTCATTCTTGGCTCGTAAAACATTAATTGAGTCTCAAAATCATTAAATGAGGACTCGAACATCGTTTAGATAAAATTTTGAATTTCTCATTATTATTCATAATTTTCATATAACACATCATGGATACATAAATTAGACTCTAATTCCTTATGAATAAGGAGATTATGTGAGATCTAGTTTTTCATGTAACTAGCTTCTGTAATGAATTGAATGCAAATAGTACATGCAATTTCATGAAAAAGCTTAGTTCAGAGCTCTAATGTGTGTTATGAGTTTTTATAGCTTAATAAAACTCAAAAATGACTGTTCGAAGAAGCAAATAGCATTTTTGAACAAAAAGAGTGAAATCGACTCGATTCTCCAAAAGTCAAAATTTTGACCGAAAAAGTCAACTGTTGACCGAAAAGTCAAAATTTGACCAAAATGGCCAAAATTATGACGGAAGAATTTTAAGATCTGCGTTTTATGAAAAATAATGCAGGAACTAATTTTTATGATTATTAAAGACTAAAACCACCTTAGAAAAATCAAGCACGCCACATTAAGTCACGAGGCAGAAGGATTTGAGAAAAGACTTTCGATCCGTTTTTTTTTACTGTAATTATGAAAAATCCAAACTGTAAAATAATAATTACAGTATTGGAATTTAAATTTTTACAATCAAAGTTTCAAAGTTTTTATCCAAACAAAGCCCTAAATTTTTAAGATATCTCAAAAAGAAATATTATTTTATTCTACAAGAGGTGTGTTGGACCAATAGCAAGGAGACATGTGGACTATGCCAACTCACCATGAGTTGTCTTGCACTCCCCTAACCTCCGGACACCTAGCATGCCACAAGCCCAAAAATTTGAAAATTTTGGGGTCAAAATGGGATTTTGAAAGCTTGATTCTTGGCCTATAAATAGGAGTGTCTTCTATTCATTTTAAACAAAAAATGCAGCCAAGTTCTTGCCATTTTTCAGCTCAAAAATCCGAGAGATAGAAGAGTGAGAGATCAGAAAAATTTTTCAAGTCCAACTCCATCTAGTTGCTTCGGGTAGGCTAGGAACCGAGTGGAAGAAAAAGAAAATTTTTCTGGCAGCCCTTGCAGCCTTGTTGCCGTGGGTTTGAAGCAGGGGAAACACAAGGGAAAAACCAAAATTTGAGGTAGAAATTAGGGTTAGAGATTCGGGTTTGCTTAGTGAGCAAAGGAGTGAGATTTGATCAAAGTTTTGGAGCTTGGTTCATGCTCCCAGCAGCCCTCGGGTTTGTGTGAGAAAAGAGGAAAAAAAAAAAATTTCAGTTTTGGGGCTAGAAACCCTAGAGTGACCGAGCAAGGAGAGGAGACCAAAAGGGAGCCAAAAATTTGATTTTTGGTGCGTGTAGGGTAAGCAGCCGAACCCTTGGAGTCCTTGGTGCAAGCAGTTTTTTTCGGGTACCCCAAACCCTAGCCGAAAGTCACTTCTTGTGAGGTAAAATTTTAAAAAAGCTTTTTGTCAAGTTTAAATGAGTTTTAAGCTTATGTTTTATGTGTATTTTTATGCAAAATTATTGTAAGAGCATAAGCTCCTATGTATGTTTTATTGGCTGCCTTAGATGTGCATGTGTGCTTAAGTGCTTGATTAGGTAGATTCTAGGTGTGGTTTGGTTTAATTTTATGCTCATAAATTATGCTATGTGATTGGTTTGCTAGATTGGCATGTTAGGGTTTTGATTTAGGTAATATGTCCCCAAATTAGGTCATTTAGTTTTGTGCATGTATGTCATGATTTTTATGAGCCAAATGCATGATTTGTGTGATGTATGTTTAGCTAGAAGATATGCAACCCTAGGTTAGTGAGTTCGGAAATTTTGGGTTGCAAGATCACATGGGCTGTATGGTAGGGTTAAGGGACGTTAGATGCGCTGCATGCATGTTGACTATCTCCCGATGTGGGCGGTCGAGTTAGAACCCGCGACTTAGGACGTAAAAATAAATGTAAGAACCAAAACTAGCTCTCGGGTTCCAGGGAGCAATTTCGGTAAAACTTGGATTACAGGCCTTTAGAGGCCGAATGGGCAAAAACTTAAAACATGAAAGTTGTAGACTAGGATGTTTCCTAGCGGCCAACGTGGCCAGTTTTCCAAAATAAGGCTCCAACGGCCTTCTTTTACAAGGAAACCCGTAAGAGGTCTGTGAGACTCGGATTTCAAAGTTAACCTCGTTTTCGATTAAAAACTGGTACCAATCGGTACAGAATCAGAATTTTTACAAAACATGAAAGTTTTAGAACTCTTCGAGGGCTAGAACTTTCGTGAAGGAAACATTTTCAAATTCAAAAGGGATTTTTAACTATAAACTGAAATGCCAAAACTGCGCAGGAATCAAAGAATTTCTGTGCAAGATTTTGTAGAACCACTTTAGGAAAAACGTTTTTCGAACAAAACACGTTGTTTTAAGTATGGTAACTATCCCAAAAGCGGTTTCCGACCCCCAAATATTTTATGAAATTATAGACCAAGATTTACGAATTTTTACGAAAAAGTTGATAAGACTAAGTTTTAAAAGCTATGTCTTTTATGAAAAAGGATTTTTAAGTTAAAGTTTTTAAAGCAAATGGATTCTAAGCTAAGTGTTCAAAGAAAGTTAGGACGGAAGATAACCGGGAATTATACCCGAGTTGTCGGGACTTAGTTCCCAAAATCCTAATGTAAGCCGAATAAGGATTCACGTTAGTAATCACAAGGGTTAACCTTGGTTGACCTATAAGATGTTAATCGAAGCCCAAGGGTTGGTGTTAATCTAACCCGACATGTTTATATATGGGCTAAGTGTATAAATGGTTATCCAACGTAACTTTTAGATCACGATTTATGATCTATAAGACTACTAAGGTAGTCACCCTTTATGTATGCATGTTTTATTCTTAGGGGGACATATCACCGAAAACCCACATGAATTAGATTAGAAATCTCATGTACGTCCTTCGATCGAGCAGGAGGGATTCTGCAATTAAAGCTCGAAGAGGAGTAAGTCAAGCGACACACGGATAGACGGTAAGTACAACACCGTCTACAGCATAAGCTACTAGTATATATTACTAGATTTCCATGATGTGTTCTGTGCTATGTGTTAGATAACATGTATGCCTTATAAATTATGTTATGTATATGATTATTATGCTAAGGTAAGACATAATAGAATTAAAAAGGTGACAACAGAATGTATGTTCACTAATAGTAAGAATAAGTAAGTCATTAAGCGCTGTGTCGTACCACCCACGCCAGGTTGGGTTGGACTGTGGGTTGAGTTGGATATGGTTTGGCCGCCCCAACCAATCCATAGTCGCGCGCCGGTTACGAACACACGAGGTAAGGGCCCATAATGAATAAGAATAAGAAAGCATAATGTGGTCAATGCATGCTCTGTGTATGTTATGTCTGTGTTATACTTTCTTTACGGCTTAAGAGTTGTACTTACTGAGCTTTAGCTCACTGTTTTAAGTTTATGCTGTAGGTAAGGAACCAGCTATCTGAAAATGATGCAAGATGGAGTAGCGAGCCAAGGGACTGTGAATGAGTGGATTATGGGTATCGCTACGAGTTTTGTGTTTTATGTAAATTATGAGATATTTTATATTAACTGGTAATTAATATACTAGTACGCAAAAACAGTATTATCTTATGTTTATAGTGTTTTGTCAATGCTTTAAAAAAAAAAAAATTTTCCGCTGTGTTTTCAATCACTGTCAGTAAGTTTATATTATGAATGTATGTTACAAGTATGGTAACGGCCTACGCTAGGTGGGTCGTTACAAGTGTTGGTATCAGAGCGGTTCCCTTGCGACACGAATTCACAGTTGCCTGACATCGCCTCCATCATTGCAAGTAAGTTTAGATTTCTTTCTTATATGCTATATGGTTTATATGCAATAGTGTTTATGGTTATATTACGTGATATAGACGCGGTATCATGGACACGACGCAAGTGAAGAGGGATCGGGATGCTGTAGTTTCTTTTTACCGATCGCAGCCTCAGTACTTCGATAGCACCAGACGATCAGTATCGATCAGCATATGGCTTCATGATATGGAGCAGATCTTCACGATGTGTCACATCGAGGAGCACTTACAGGTCACCCTAGCCAGCCGATGTCTGATTGGTGATGCTAGGATATGGTGGGTTACATTAGGAGAGCCGCAGCTACCTAGCCGTACTTGGGCACACTTTCGTGCAGCCGTGGTGAGCCGATATGGTCCACTTCCAGCACGAGGAGCTGATGAGCCGATTCGTGATCCTGCGATATATAAGGACATGCGACTTACTCGCTATCAGATGATGTCACAGGATTGGCACGCCTATCCAGGGGAGACTATGGTCCACTACTGTTGGAGATTCCAGGAGACGATGCTTCCTTATATTCCCCAGGATATACCAGAGCCCGAGTTACAGGCGTTGATGCTCCTACGGAATGGAGTACCGACACATATCAGACAGTCCGTTCCATCACCCCGCCGTGAGATGACCGTTGGTAGCTTCACTGATGACATACTAGCAGCAGAGACGATAGCCCCAGACCGTACCTGCCGCTGATCATGCAGATGAGGCCCAGGATCCCGTTGCTGATGACGCTGGAGATGAGGATCCGCAGTATGAGGTAGGGCCCGAGGATCCGCAGTACGAGGTCGGACCCGAGGAGCCAGTACCGGAGATGCCTGCCCAAGAGGCAGAGGACCCGATGGACGCGGAGGACGCCTCAGATGATGATGTCATACCGATAGATCCACCGGAGCAGGAAGACCCTCCCGTTGTCGACATTTCTAGTGACGATGAGGATGATATGGATGACGAGGATGATCCTGAGGAGTTTCCCCTCGACGATCCCGACGAGCCAGCGGATGATGACGCGCCTGCACCTGTAGTAGTCCTTTCTGATACAGATACGTCCGCGAGTACCCTCGACGATACTGTTTAGATTAGGGCCGATTCCCGCATTTTTCTTTTGCTAGGATTATTATAGTATATGTTATTCGGATATTAGGTTGTATATATATGTAGGATGAGAAAGTGTTAGACACTTCCATCCGAAGTTCTGTCCGTAAATATGTAAATATGTACAGTATGATGTATTTTGAAGTATATAAGATATGATGATGTACTTTTGCTTATTGTACAAAAAGAGACCGTGTGTTCACGGGATATATGAAAAGTTATGTTATGATGTTACATGTTATGTTAAGTATGTATGCAGTATGATGAAGTTGTTATGTTATTATGTTATGATATGATATGTATGCTGATGTGATGATATGAATGGAATGTATGATAAGTTTATTAGCTTATGATAATATCTGTTTCCTATAGACGGAATATAAGCATGGTACGAACACGGGGAAACGCAGCCGCAGATCCGCCCCAGCCGGATCTAGTGACTCTAATGACGAATTTGCAACAGCAAATGCTGCAGCAACAACAAGAAATGGCTAGATTCCGCGAACAGTTAGAACGTATGAATCCAGCACCCCCAGTCCAAGAAGCTCCACAGCCAGTTCCCCCAGTGGTACCTCAGGTACCCAATGTTCAACCGGAAGTCCCTCCGTATGTTCCAATGGCACCAGCTGCCATGCAAGTAGATCCGCCAGTGATACGTGAAGACCTGCTGTATGAACGTTTCAGACGGATGAAGGCACCCGAGTTTGAGGGGCCTACGGATCCGATGGCCGCGGATAATTGGCTAATAGACATCCAGGTCATCTTAGACTTCATGAGGCTTACAGAGCAGGAGAAGGTACTGTGCGCTTCTTCGCTCTTAAGAAGGACGCGAGGCATTGGTGGATTACAGTACAGATGCGGAGAGATGTTACTGCTATGTCCTGGCGAGACTTTGAGTACGAATTCCGCTCAATTTACTATAACAGAGAAGTCCTTGCCGTACAACAGGACGAGTTTACGAATTTCCGACAGGGATCTATGACAGTTCTGGACGCAATCAGAAGATTTGAGCAACTGGCTCGCTTATGTCCAAAACTGGTATCAAATGAAGGGGAGAAGGTGCGACTGATGATGAGGATGTTTCGTACAGATATCGCGAAGCAAGTCAGTGCCGGCAGTAGTCCACCTGAGACAGTGTCAGACTGCGTCAGCAGAGCCGTCAGAGCAGAGTACTGGATTAATCGGGACAAAGAGGCTAGAGCCCAGATTTTCAAGTCCAGGAAGGAAGAAAAGTCTGCTGCTAAGTCGACACAACCTCGTCAGAATACGGAAGCAAGTAACAGAGGACAAGCAAGCAACCCCGGTCAGAGTCCCAAGCAGTCTGGGAAGAACAAACGGAAGGGGAATTTTAACAACCAGGGACAACAGAAAAATTTCCAACAGAAGAGGAACAACCGGGGAAATGATGGCAACAATGTCACCTACCCTACATGCGAGACTTGTGGGAAGAAACACCCAGGAGTCTGTAGGAAGGGATCCAATGCTTGCTACATCTGTGGTAAAGAGGGACATTTTGCGAAGAATTGCCCTTAGAATAACCAGCAACCGCAGTACCAGAACCCGCAGCCACAGTATCAAAATCGCAACTCCAACCAAAGGCAGATACACGCAGTACAAGCTAGGCTTGAGGGACCTGCGACAGTGATAGGCAGACTGGAAGCCCCAGAACCCCAAGCCAGGATCTATGCTTATACGAAGGGAGATGCAGAAGCCGGAACATCACATGTGGTGACAGGTCAGATTTC
>JAINRI010000249.1:0-26849 GCA_025413485.1 Ficus microcarpa | reverse complement strand
AAACAACAACATTTGAGGCTACAGACATTATTTAGCAACAAAAAAAAAAAAAAAGACATTGCTAAAAGACGACAATACTCTTATTAAACGACAGGTCATTCCGAACAAAATTTTTTTTTTTTTTGGGAAAAACCTACAAGATTTTATTTAATCAGTGTTCAGCATATTTCGTTTTTAATCAAGAAAAGAAAAGGCAAAAATAAAAATAAAAATCTCTCCGTTGGGACGAAGCCCCAAAAAGAGCGAAAATATATTACCGTTGGTGCTAAGAGGAGCGAGTAAATCTTACCGTTCACACCAAAAAGAAAATCTTACCGTTGGGAGAGAGTATTATTGCTTTGAAGACAGAGAGAGAAACATTCTGATAAGAGAAGAGAGAAGAGAGAGAAGAGAGAGAGAGCATTCTGGGTATTCTTCGGTAAATTGGAAGACAGAGAAGAGAGACAAAATCTTACCGTTCGCATCAAAAAGAAAATCGTACCGTTGGGAGAGAGTAGTATTGCTTTGACGAAAAACAGAGAGAGAACCATTCTGATAAGAGAAGAGAAAAGAGAGAGAGAGCATTCTGGGTATTTCTTCGGTAAATTGGAAAATGTGGGCATTTGGGTTTCATAAAAACTGCGAAATTTTGGTATTTGGGTTTCCTATTTCAGATTCTGGGTATTTGGGTTTTCGATTTCAGATTATGGGTATTTGGGGAGCTTAAGATTTGGCATTTTATTTGGAGACGAGGATGATAAGAATGGGAAAAGGCATGATTTTGGCTCCAACGCAACAACCCACAGTCAAGGTATTTCTTTTGCTTTTCCTTCTAAAAGTTTCGCTTTTTATTTCAGCATTTTTATTTTGTTTGATCAGAGACTTAACCTTGTTTAATACAAGCATTTTTTTTCCAGATTATAGATGTTACCCTTTTTGTGTTCAAATTTCATTTCGACTTATGTACGGTTTTCCTTTCTCATTCGAAGTTCTATTTCAACCATACAACTACTGCTTTTGTTTCTACCAAAAAAGAAACCAAAAAAAAAAAAAAAAAAAAAAAAACCCTACTGTTTTTGTTTACTGATTTTTGATTGTTAGTTGACATGATATTTTCCAAACCATACAGTTTTTTTTAATTGATAACTTACTATATTGAAGATCTTGACAGGGTTGCATTTGTTTTCCCTTTTTTTTCTTTCAAAGAATGGCTTGTAATGTCTTCATCACTATTGTAATTGTAGCATGTACAACTGCTGCTTTTGCTTACTAAATTTTGGTTGTTGGTTGAAATGATGTTTTCCGAACCATACAGTTTTTTGAGTGGAGACACTTGCCCTTTTCATTGTGTGGTGAGGAAGATATGTATCAACTAATTAGCAAAATTTGATAAGCAAACTTAGCGGTTGTTTATAGACTACGTATTAACTATAAGATTTTTTCATTGATAACTTTTACTTGACTCTATGCACTTGTTTTTACTAATAAGTTTCATATTGTAACTATAATATTTTCAACGTAACAACATTCTTGCTCATTACTGTATTTGTTTTGCTGATAATAGCTCCTAATTTATGATTTTGGTTTCATTACTGTTGAAGATGTTGTCATTTACTGCCTCTAATGGTTTATTATTTTTCAAATTGACTTATGGAATCATGGCTGCGGAGAGTGGGCAGAGGCATTTAGCTAGTTTCTCACACAATGATGGTGACAGACAAGTATAGTATTTCTTTCACTATTAAATTTCTTGGTTCTATTTACATGATATATCTGATCCCAGTAGACAACAAATGCCTTTTGTGTGCAAAGTTCGTTTCCTGATTGAAATGATCTTTTCTCTGACAAAGAAAGCATGTCTGGTTTTTCTAAATAATTGACGCTCCTATACTATGTCGTCACAGTTATTATTGCTACTTCTAAAACTTTTGGTCTTGTTCACTAAGTTTTGATTATTAGTTGAAATGATATTTTCCAAACCATACAGTTTTTTGAGTGGAGGCACTTGCCCTTTTTCATTGTGTGGTGAGGAATGATAACTATAAGATATTTTTAATTGATAACTTACTATATTGAAGATCTTGACAGAGTTGCATTTTTTTTCCCTTTTTTTCTTTCAAAGAATGGCTTGTAATGTCATCATCACTATTGTAATTGTAGCATGTACAACTACTGCTTTTGCTTACTAAATTTTGGTTGTTGGTTCAAATGATGTTTTCCGAACCATGCAGTTTTTTGAGTGGAGACACTTGCCCTTTCATTGTGTGGTGAGGAAGATATGTATCAACTAATCAGCAAATTTGATAAGCAAACTTAGTGGTTGTTTATAGACTACGTATTAACTATAAGATTTTTTCATTGATAACTTTTTATTTAACTCTATGCACTTGTTTTTACTAAGAAGTTTCATATTGTAACTATAATATTTTCAACGTAACAACATCTTGCTCATTACTTGTATTTGTTTTGTTGATAATAGCTCCTAATTTATGATTTTGGTTTCATTACTGTTGAAGATGTTGTCATTTACTACCTCTAATGGTTTTATTATTTTTCAAATTGACTTAGGGAATCAAGGGCTGCGGAGAGGGGGCAGAGGCATTAGCTAGTTTCTCACACGATGATGGTGATAGACAGGTATAGTATTTCTTTCACTATTAAATATCTTGGTTCTATTTGCATGATATATCTGATCCCAGTAGACAACAAATGCCTTTGTGTGCAAAGTTCGTTTCCTGATTGAAATGATCTTTTTCTCTTGACAAAGAATGCTTGTCTGGTTTTTCTAATAAATGACGCTCCTATACTATGTTGTCACAGTTATTATTGCTACTTCTAAAACTTTTGGTCTTGTTCACTAAGTTTGATTATTAGTTGAAATGATATTTTCCAGACCATACAGTTTTTTGAGTGGAGACACTTGCCCTTTTCACTTTACAGTGAGGATGATGTCACATCAATCACTAAACAAACTTAGTGCTTGTTTTATAATATGTAATCAGTATAATATGTTTATTAAACTTGCTACTTGACTCTGCACTTTTAAGGAGCTTTTTGAATTAAAATGTTTGTAGGTCTTTTTGAGCATAGTCAACGCTAGTATATCATTTATACTTCTGTTACAACTAGATCAGAGGCATTAAGATCATGTATCATTCACAAATGTTCTTCGCAATTGTATTCTTAGATTTAAGCTGAATTTTAAATACTATGTTTGTTTGTTTGATTTTCCTAAAGCAATGGTAGTGAGAAGTTTATCTTAAACTCTTTTCCAAAATAAGCCAATACAACATTAATGAGTTAAGCGGGTTAAATTTCTTCTTTTCTTCTTATGCAGTTATATAGGATAGTTCTCCTTTTACTAATAGCTTGTGCTGCTGTTTTAATAATTTTTAATGGTTTTTCTTTTGGAAATTCTTCTCAAATCAGCTTATTGTTCAACTGGCGACGAAGGTTGTGCCCTTCGGGTTAATGCTTTGGCGTAAGGACCTTGATGTCACGAGTCTTGAAAGGGTATGAACTCTTCCCACTCTTGTTCTTGTTCCATATTGATGAAACCTATTAAACCAAACTCTCTACAATAGCGTTCCTAGACTTTAAAAGAGTTACATTTTTGTAGCCGGCACCAATAACACAAGGCTTTGATACAAAAGTCTCTCTTTACAGCCGTACACTCTTCACCTTCCGTTCAGATTTTATTATTATTATTATTATTTTAAATTTAATTTAATTTTTAATTTTTTAATTAGTTAATTTTTATTTTAGGAGTGTCATGACAAATTTTTTTTTTTTTTTTGCTCCCTCTTATATAGTTGGAATTTGGATTAGGAAAGCACTCTATTGATGGTTGTTCAACAACGATCCAAGCAGCCATCGCAAAAAGAGACCTTTTTCTAACTACTTTCATATACATATATATATACATATATGTATACATATATATATGTATAATATTATTTGTTAGGTTTATGTACTTACACACATGCGCATACAAGCATACATACATGCATACATATGGGCTTGCATACATACGTGCATACATTCATGCATGCATGAATACACATATAGTAGAACTTTACGTGCGCGATTTGAATCCTTTTTGTAATTCGTGTTGTTATTTGATTTTTGTCAAATTCTTTAACAGGGCAGTTGCATGTCAGGCGAGGTTACTACCATATGAAAGGCCACTCCCGTCGCTTGGCTTATTTGGTCTATTTGGCTTAATGGTATTTGTTTTCAATCTTTTTTTTTTTTTTTTTTTGATACTTTTGGTCTTTTACGTTGGGCTATTAAGATAGATTCGTTAATGCTCAATTTGAAAGTGTTACTGATCCTTTATACTTTCTGTTAGGAGAACGAGGTGCAATGACAAGTGGCTTATTCGGTCTATTTGGCTAATGAAGATGCCAGTGTTTTTGAGTTTGTTGGATCCAAAATCAATGGTTTTTGTTTTCAATCTCTCTGTTTTTTTATTTTATTTTTTTGATACTTTGGTCCTTTAGCTTGGGCTATTAAGTATTGTTTTGTATACCAGTCACTTTTTGTCTACCTGCTAAGATAAATTAATTCATTACATCTCTTTAGTTTCATGCAGTTTGCTATTGGAAACACGTAGGTTGAGAACATAATAGGAAACTTCTCCAACAGTTCTCCAAAGATTCCAATGTATGTAACTTTATTATTATTATTATTATTTTGGTCTTTTCATATCATAGGGAGATAGACCTTTAGAGCAAGAGAAAACTAGTTATAAGGCCATCCAATGATAATCTACTGATGGCTAACTAACCGAGTGATTAATCATTCCTTTTTATTTTTTAAGAAACTTTATTATGACCAGAATTCAAATGTCATAGATAATTATGAAAATAGAAGTTCCTATGTGACATAATTCTCACTTTAAATCCTAACACTAGCTGTGTTTTCGTCTGTAGCGCCTACGGGATTGCTTAGAAGGATTGAAGAGAATTGGTTAGGGAGCTCTTCACTTGGAGTTGGTTGCATTGACATTCCTTATTCCCTTTTCTTTTCACATCTTTTTTAGATGTCTGACAGGTTGGTAATCTCTCTTTGTTTTAAACAACTCATCTTAATTTTACTTGATGTTTCTCGTCCAGCTTCCATTTGGATACTAGGAATCAGGTTACTGAGAGCTTATAGCTATGTTGCAAAAATATATTGGGTCTGAACAGACAATTGTTTTTTGGTCTGAACAGGGACATAGGATGAGAAGAATCCTATAGACGTGATCCTGATTCTTCCAAGCTTTTCCCTTGTTTGTGATAAAAACAAATGCTCGAGCATCAATACTTGCCATTGAAAACCCCATAGGCAAGAATATCTCTAGCAATTTTTGCATTGAAGCTTTTACACTTTATATAATAAGTTCGACCAAGAAGTTGGTCTAGTACATTGTAGTCTTAAGATATTACTAAAACTGGGGGACTAACCGTTCAATAATTCCATGCATTTTTCTTTTTGTTTGTGTCTCCCTTCTAGCATGTTTTGGAATCCATAAAGTTCAAGTTGTTTAGTCTTATCTCTCGACTAATAAAAATTTATTCGAAATAGTTGAAGAGTGGGAAAATTTTTAAATTCGTTGCTGACTTTATTAGTCTTAGGCCAAAGATGTGGATTGCTTTCTTTCTTTTGAGTTAGCATTGTGGCTCTCTCTCTTTCTCTCTCTCTCTCTCTGTTTTTTTTTTTTGCACTTTATACAGTAATTTATAGATGTTTTTATCCGTAGCACATACGGGTTTGCTTTCAAAGGATCAAAGAGAAATTACTCTTGGACTTATTCACCACAAAGACTCTTGAATTGAAAATTCCTTTCTTCTTTTCACTACACATTTTTTTTAACTGAAATATATTAGTAGTCTTTGACCGAGTTTGATGCTTTTATTGCTTGTAGTTTTATGGATGATTCAGAGGATTGGCCTTGGAAGAAGGAGCAATCGTGATGCAGAACTATGCTCACATTCCTTATAGGTGACTATTTTGTCTCTCTAGATTGAAAAATCAGCTTTGTGCTGATGTTACTGTGAAAGAAAAAGGGAAAGAAATTCACTTTAAGTTGCATTTTCACTTGTACATGCAGGTAGGTACCCCATGAGAACTTGGTAGAATCACCATCCCAAGCTTATGTGCAGCCGTAAAAATTTCAAATCATTCACTTATCAGTATCCATGCATAGAGGTATGTAACTCGCACCCCACATTTCACTTCATCTTTTCCAATGTCAAACTTATTAGCTGTAGCAGTAGTGAAGTAGCAATAGATAGTACTTTAGTAGTAGTATCAGTTGTAGTAGCATTAGTAGAATTAATAGTACTTGTTAGTAGAAGCTATATTAATACAAGTTGGAGTTAGTTTCAGTAGCAATAATTGCAGTTATAGGAGTAGTTGTAGGACTAGGTAGTAAATGTAGCGTAGAAATAGAAGTAGCGTATCCGTCATGGTAGCAGTAGTAATAGCAATAGCATTACCACAGTAGTAACAATAGCCTTTGCGGTAGTAGTTGTAATATTAGGATTTGCTGTAGTAGTAGTAGAAGTAGGAGTTAGTTTCAGTAGCAATAATTGCAGTTATAGTAGGAGTAGTTGTAGGACTAGGTGTAGCAATAATTTCTACTGTGGCGTAGAAATAGAAGTAGCGTATCCTTCATGGTAGCAGTAGCAATAGCAATAGCATTACCACAGTAGTAACAGTAGCCTTTGCAGTAGTAGTTGTAATATTAGGATTTGCTGTAGTAGTAGTAGTTATAAAGAGTAGCATAAAAATAGCAAAAACATTATTGCAGTAGTAGCAGTAGTTAAATGATGCCAAAACTTTCCGACCCTTAAAAGGATTCAATAAGTTAGTAATGGCGACTCTACCACTTAATGGTGGTGTCGGTAAACTTTATATGGTCAAAGTCAGAGGACTTTGAAAGAGTTTTCATTGCCAACACTCTGAAGCATTGGGAAACATGATGCCAAAAGCATTAGCATAGTATTATAGCAGTAGTTAAATGATGCCAAAACTTACCGACACCTAAATGGTGTATGTCGGTAAGTTAGTTAATGGGCGACTCTACCGCATAAAGGTAGTGTCGGTAAACATTATTTGTTCAAAGTTATAGGACTTTGACCAGCTTTATTATTCCCAATGCTTTGAAGCTTTGGGAAACATGATGCCAAAAGCATTTAGTGTTGTAGCATATCAATGGCATAGCAGTAGCAGTAGTTAAGTGATGCCAAAACTTACCGACACCTAAATGGATTCTGTAAGTTAGTAAATGGCAACTGTCCCACTTAACGGTAGTGTCAGTAAACATTATTTGGTCAAGTCAGAGGACTTTGACTAGAATTTTCATTGCCAACGCTCTGAAGCATTGGGAAACATGATGCCAAGAGCGTTAGCGTAGTAGTAGTAGTAGTTAATTGATGCCAAAACTTACCGACCCCTAAATGGATTCTGTAAGTTATTAAATGGCAACTACCACTTAACGGTAGCATCGGTAAACATTTTTGGTCAAAGTCAAAGGACTTTTGACTAGATTTTTCATTCCCAATGCTCTGAAGCTTTGGGAAGCATGATGTCAAAAGCATTATCGTTGTAGCATAGCAGTAGCGTAGTAGTAGCTGTAATTAAATGATGCCAAAAGGTAGGTGTCAGTTAGTTAATAACCAACACAATCACTTAATGGTAGCATCTATAAACAAATATTTGATCACAAAGGACATTGACTAGCTTTTTCGTTCCCGATGCTCTGTAGCATTGGGAAACATGTGGCGGGTTTCCCCGGGTTTCCCACCACATTTTCAGTTTGCGCCTTTGATCAGGCAACTTCAGCATCAGGAAGTTTATTGTTGATTGGAAGCTGATTGGAAGCCAAATGTATAAATGGCCTTTTATCTTTATTTATTTATTTATTTTTTGAAGGCAAATCCAATGTTGGTTTGTAGGGATCAACTGCTATATAATTGTTTTTCTTAATAGTGTTTTGAACTCTTAATTGCAAGTTATTTATTTATTTTGTTAAGACTGACTTATACCACTGTTAGTACTACTATGCAACTTGTATAACTTGTGCTATGAGATACTTGTATATGTAGCTTACGACTGGCTCTATGCACAAAGTTTTATAGTGTGACATTCATGTTTTGACGCAACAGTATTCATGCTCATGCTTTTTTTTTTTTTTAAAAATAATTTCTTGATTATAGTCATTAGTTGATCTCTTTTTAATTTTAAATTATTGTTTTATTGTTACAAAGTTTGTCATTTACCGTCTCTAATTCTTTTCGCACGGTTTCGAATGACTTGTGGAATAATAAAAAACAACATTGTACTTAAGTATACATATTGCTTTTTTTTTTTTTTTTAATGTATATAGAAATGTGAGATACAATATTATATTTATTTTAATAACGTAATTTTTTCCTTACCCAATCCAATTGGAGCAATACTACTACTCGTAATTTTAGTTTCGTATGACAACCAACTATTAAAAAATATATATCAAAAGAAAAATACACACACACATATATATATATATATATTCTTACGTTTAAATGCAAGACTTAGTTTAAGAAACCAACTGGCGGAATTCCCTTTGATGGTTGAAAACCCAGTTTCTCAAGAAATAACATTATTTTTAAGGGTTTGTTTAGTTTGACGGTTGGAGTTAAAATTTTTAAATTAGAGTTAATTGATTTTCAACAATTTAGATATAATTTTTGTTGACTTTTCATAAAAAGATAAAAATTAAGATAAAAAATTTGAGTTAGAATTTAAATTTTTAAACAAAGGCTAAATGTTCTACCCAAAAAAAAAAAAACATAATTTTTAAAATGGGATTTGTAACTAAATGGCCTTTTTTTTTTTTTTTTTTTAATAAGTTTCATAATAAATGGCTCAAATTTTAAAAAATGAGTTAAAAGACCTAAGTTTTAATAAATTAGTTAAAATTCCTCAATCACTGATTATCATAGTCAATCACCGATTAATCATAATCAAAATCAATAATTTTTCGGTCAATTAGTGATTAACTATACTAAATATTAAATGACAATTTTTTTTAAATGGTTAATCAATTTTCTTAAATGGTCAATTAATGATTAACTATAGAACATAGTTAATTCGCTCAGTCAGTTATTAACTCACAGTCAATCAGAATGACCATAAAGTTAGTCACCATATTTCATAGTCATTCATTGATTGATCAGGAATCAATCCCTGAAATCACTAAATTTTGTTGTCAGTTACTGATTAGCCATTACTAAATCGGTATCCTTTTAACATCCTTATCATCTACTCATCACACATGATATCAACAATAAAAAGAAAATACAAAGAAGTTTGTCCAAATAAACAAACCCACTTCAAAAATGAAAGAAAATACATGGGACCTATTCAAACAAACCCGGTGATTCATAAAAACCCTTTGTCGGCAAGAACTTGAAAGAAAAAAAGTCTGGCAACAGAAAAAGAAAAAGGTGCATGACCCATAATAAATAAAACACATTAAAAACCCAAAGGAAACTTATAAAAATGAATATACCATTCATAGAGCGATAAAGCAAAGGAAGATGAATAAATTCCGAAGCCAAAAATTACCTTTAAAATTAATGATGTTGAATCGAATAATTTACTAATTTATTTGCAAATAACTTCATGAAAATTTCGAGAAATCCTAACAATCAAATCACTCCACTATCATAAAGAATGAAGATATCTATTATAAGTTTCCAAAGAACTTTTGTCTGCAACCACAAGGATTTAATTACTGAGTTGTGTGCCATATATAGTTTGATTCTCGAACAAAAAGATCCACCAACAACCTTTTGTGAATTTCTAAATTTTTCTACTCATTTTATCATTCTTTATTTCAAGCCTTATCCTAATGAAGAACATTATTCACATGTATCAACTATTAAATTAAATTAAAATTTCAATAACAAATCATCATTTTACATGGGTTTTTTCTTTTTTTCTTTTTTTAAAGGATGGAACCTTGAATGAAAACTGGCACAAAAAAAAAGTAGTTTAAAATTTAGTTGCAGGAGCATTTTTAGAAAAATAAACGAAAAATATAATAACAAAAAAAATAATATCGCTTTAAATTTGATTGAAGGTAATTTAAGAACTGATGTGACGAAAATAAAGGATGACAATAAAGTTCCATTTTAAGTTTTTAAGTAAATATCGGGCAAGTCACTCACAAGTATACTTCATTGATGCAAAAATTATTATAATATTAAGGTGCATTCATGATTTTTTATTTTTAGTTTTCAATTCATTGAATTGTGATGGAGGATTTGAATTTGAGACCTCAAGATTAGAAACAAATGCATGAGATTACCATTTTCTTATACTTGCAATCATGCATGTAGGATTTTTGTAACCCACTTTCATGTATTTTGATATATATTTTTTAAAGATTATTTCACATATATATATATTACTAAATAAAGGATCTAGTGGTGGTCCGTCATTTCCTATTTCGGTATATTGTGCAGGCAAGGTTTACAACTCCCCTGAGTTTGTAAGGGATTCGAACCTCTGATCTCCCAGTTGATGAGATCTTTAAGGTTGCCTCCCATGTCAACTCATCCACCCCTGCGTGGGCAGATTATTTCATGTTTCTTAACATCTTATCTTAATCTTAATCTTAATCTTAATAAGTATATATATATATATATATATATATATATATAGAGTAGAGCCAAAATACACACTCTGTGTCACCCCATTGTTTTCTTACTTGTCTTTTATGCTTTTATGCTTTTTCTTTCTTTCTTTCTTTTTTTCTTTCATTTGTTTTCTTTTATGCTTTTATCTTTATTTGTTTCTTTTATATTTTTCGTCTCTCATCACATATATTAACATATGTGAAGGATATATATGTATGAATCAGTTGTTTTTCTTTTCACTTATCTTTTATGAATTTATTATTTTTTCTTCTTTTATCTCTCTTTTTTTAAAATTTCTTTTATCTTTTTCGCATAAGTTGTTTTTCTTTTCACTTCTCTTTATGAATTTATTATTTTTTCTTCTTCCATCTCTCTCTCTTTTTGTATTTCTTTTATGTTTTTCGCTTCTCATTACATATATATACACATATACATAATCCTCTATATATCTATTTAATAATAAATTTATGTCTATCATCAATAATTAAAGTGAGAATATATATTTTTTAGATTTTTTTCTTTAAAGTTTCGTAATGACGTTTCGATGTGATTTTTTAATCTAGTTAAAAATACTTTTATCTTTATTTTTCTTCTTATGTCGTTAAGTGTTTTTATATTATTATTTCCTTCTTAATTTATGGAGTTTTTTTTTTTAAGTTTCTTTATGATTTTTTAATTTGATTAAAAAAAGGTTTCGATTAAATTTTTTTTGAGTTTCGAAATGAAGTTTTGGTTTATTTATTTTTTTTATTTTTAAAGTTACATATGAAGTTTTGGTTTTTTTTCTATTTCTTTTTATTGATTAATTGTTTTGTACCTTTTCTTTTCTTTTATTTTTTTTATTTTCTTATTAAATTCTTATATTTTTAATTAATTTGGTTAAAAAGGGTTTTGTCTAAATTTTTTGGAAATGTCGTTGAGGAGTTTCAGTTTTTGTTTTTTAAGTTTTGTTTGAAGTTTCAGTTTTTTCTTTCTTTTCCTTATTTTATTGTTTTGTACTTTTTCTTTCTTTTTTTGTATTTTCTATTTAAATTCTTACATCTTTTAGCTATATATTATTACGCATGTTAAATTAGTATAGATAAAAAAAAAAAGAAAAAAGAATGCTAACTTCGTGGAGTCAGGAAAATAAGGAATGAAAAAAGAAAGAATGAGAAAAATCAATCCTCAAAATTTGAGGCTCAAATTGTTATCAAGCCAAGGGGCTAATTAAGGAGTGTGACATGAACTTTAATATTAACTTTTTAACTTACGTATTATATTTTTGTTAGTAGATGTAACTAATTGATATGACAATATTTTAAACACTTACGAATAAAAAGTGGCAACTCCTGTGGCACATTGATTGGTACTTAAAAAGTTAGGATTAAAATTAATATCCTTAGTATATTTCATGACTAATTAGTTAGGGGTTTCTGGTATTTTTATCTTCATTTGTTTATTTTTATTGTTGATGCTATTGCTGCTGTTGTTATTATTATTATTTTTGCTACTACAGATCCTAAATTAGGGATTGTTTGGATACATATGTATCCAAACGGAATTTCACAACTAAACTACAAAACTATGAAATCTACATCTTATTTTCTTTCTCTTCCATTAAAAAAAAAACTTAAATTTAAAAATCTGTAATTTTCTTATTTAAAGTCGAAATGAGATGATTTACAAAAAAAAAAAAAGAGCATAGAATGACGAGAATAACGAAATAATATTCATATTGCAAAATTGTTTTTTGAATCTATTTAAAATTTTTACATTTTTTTTTATATTACAAATTCATTTACAATCAAAAAGATATTTTAGTTACAACCTATGAAACTCCAACTGCAATCATTGTTCTAAATAGGTCCTTATTATCTTGTCATTCGAAAAAGAAAAAAAAAAAAAGAAGTTTATCATGAATGATATGCTTTTTCTTTCATTTAAATAAACTACAAAATTACTATTATAACCTTACAAAATCTTACCTAATATTATAGGTCACCAATAGCAATATTTTTGCGTTTAAACTATTTTTTAATCTTAAACTAATTTTAAATTAATTATAAACATTAAAACGAAAATTAGATTTTGACCATTTTCAATTTCACTTAAAAAAAAAAAAAAAACCAACTAGCAAGGGAATAAATCCTTATTTCAAATTGAAATGTCGTCTCCCCTAAAATATATAAGTAAATAAAAATTAAAATTTCTTCTCTGTAGAAAAAAGTACATTGGAGGTACATCACACTGTTCCTCGATCGACATTCGCGAGAATAGCTTAAAAACGACAACATTAAACACTTTTTTTTTTTAAACAACAACATTTGAGGCTACAGACATTATTTAGCAACAAAAAAAAAAAAAAGACATTGCTAAAAGACGACAATACACTTATAAAACGACAGGTCATTCCCAACAAGATTTTATTTAATCAGTGTTCACATATTTCGTTTTTAATCAAGAAAAGAAAAGGCAAAAATAAAAATAAAAATCTCACCGTTGGGGCTTCGCACCAAAAAGAGCGAAAATATATTACCGTTGGTGCTAAGAGGAGCGAGTAAATCTTACCGTTCACACCAAAAAGAAAATCTTACCGTTGGGAGAGAGTATTATTGCTTTGAAGACAGAGAGAGAAACATTCTGATAAGAGAAGAGAGAAGAGAGAGAAGAGAGAGAGAGCATTCTGGGTATTCTTCGGTAAATTGGAAGACAGAGAAGAGAGACAAAATCTTACCGTTCGCATCAAAAAGAAAATCGTATGAGTACTATTGCTTTGAAGAGAGAGAGAGAGAACCATGCTGATAGGAGAAGAGAGAAGAGAGAGAAGAGAGAGAGAGCGTTCTGGGTATTTCTTCGGATTCTTCGGTAAATTGGAAGAGAGAGAAGAGAGAGAGAATCTTACCATTCGCACCAAAAGAAAATCGTACCATTCTGATAAGAGAAGAGAGAAGAGAGAGAGAGCATTCTGGGTATTTCTTCGGTAAATTGGAAAATGTGGGCATTTGGGTTTTCATAAAAACTGCGAAATTTTGGTATTTGGGTTTCCTATTTCAGATTCTGGGTATTTGGGTTTTCGATTTCAGATTATGGGTATTTGGGGAGCTTAAGATTTGGCATTTTATTTGGAGACGAGGATGATAAGAATGGGAAAAGGCATGATTTTGGCTCCGGCACAACCCACAGTCAAGGTATTTCTTTTGCTTTTCCTTCTAAAAGTTTCGCTTTTTATTTCAGCATTTTATTTTGTTTGATCAGAGACTTAACCCTTGTTTAATACAAGCATTTTTTTTCCAGATTATAGTGATAGTTACCCTTTTTGTGTTCAAATTTCATTTCGACTTATGTACGGTTTTCCTTTCTCATTCGAAGTTCTATTTCAACCATACAACTACTGCTTTTGTTTCTACCAAAAAGAAAACCAAAAAAAAAAAAAAGAAAAAAAGAAAAAAACCCTATGTTTTTGTTTACTGATTTTTGATTGTTAGTTGACATGATATTTTCCAAACCATACAGTTTTTTTTTAATTGATAACTTACTATATTGAAGATCTTGACAGAGTTGCATTTGTTTTCCGTTTTTTTCTTTCAAAGAATGGCTTGTAATGTCATCATCACTATTGTAATTGTAGCATGTACAACTACTGCTTTTGCTTACTAAATTTTGGTTGTTGGTTGAAATGATGTTTTCCGAACCATACAGTTTTTTGAGTGGAGACACTTGCCCTTTTCATTGTGTGGTGAGGAAGATATGTATCAACTAATTAGCAAAATTTGATAAGCAAACTTAGTGGTTGTTTATAGACTACGTATTAACTATAAGATTTTTTCATTGATAACTTTTTACTTGACTCTATGCACTTGTTTTTACTAAGAAGTTTCATATTGTAACTATAATATTTTCAACGTAACAACATTCTTGCTCGTTACTTGTATTTGTTTTGCTGATAATAGCTCCTAATTTATGATTTTGGTTTTCATTACTGTTGAAGATGTTGTCATTTACTGCCTCTAATGGTTTTATTATTTTTCAAATTGACTTATGGAATCATGGGCTGCGGAGAGGGGGCAGAGGCATTTAGCTAGTTTCTCACACGATGATGGTGACAGACAGGTATAGTATTTCTTTCACTATTAAATATCTTGGTTCTATTTGCATGATATATCTGATCCCAGTAGACAACAAATGCCTTTTGTGTGCAAAGTTCGTTTCCTGATGGAAATGATCTTTTTCTCTTGACAAAGAAAGCATGTCTGGTTTTTCTAAATAAATTGACGCTCCTATACTATGTCGTCACAGTTATTATTGCTACTTTTAAAACTTTTGGTCTTGTTCACTAAGTTTTGATTATTAGTTGAAATGATATTTTCCAAACCTTACAGTTTTTTGAGTGGAGGCACTTGCCCTTTTCATTGTGTGGTGAGGAATGATAACTATAAGATATTTTTAATTGATAACTTACTATATTGAAGATCTTGACAGAGTTGCATTTGTTTTCCGTTTTTTTCTTTCAAAGAATGGCTTGTAATGTCATCATCACTATTGTAATTGTAGCATGTACAACTACTGCTTTTGCTTACTAAATTTTGGTTGTTGGTTGAAATGATGTTTTCCGAACCATACAGTTTTTTGAGTGGAGACACTTGCCCTTTTCATTGTGTGGTGAGGAAGATATGTATCAACTAATTAGCAAAATTTGATAAGCAAACTTAGTGGTTGTTTATAGACTACGTATTAACTATAAGATTTTTTCATTGATAACTTTTTACTTGACTCTATGCACTTGTTTTTACTAAGAAGTTTCATATTGTAACTATAATATTTTCAACGTAACAACATTCTTGCTCGTTACTTGTATTTGTTTTGCTGATAATAGCTCCTAATTTATGATTTTGGTTTTCATTACTGTTGAAGATGTTGTCATTTACTGCCTCTAATGGTTTTATTATTTTTCAAATTGACTTATGGAATCATGGGCTGCGGAGAGGGGGCAGAGGCATTTAGCTAGTTTCTCACACGATGATGGTGACAGACAGGTATAGTATTTCTTTCACTATTAAATATCTTGGTTCTATTTGCATGATATATCTGATCCCAGTAGACAACAAATGCCTTTTGTGTGCAAAGTTCGTTTCCTGATGGAAATGATCTTTTTCTCTTGACAAAGAAAGCATGTCTGGTTTTTCTAAATAAATTGACGCTCCTATACTATGTCGTCACAGTTATTATTGCTACTTTTAAAACTTTTGGTCTTGTTCACTAAGTTTTGATTATTAGTTGAAATGATATTTTCCAAACCTTACAGTTTTTTGAGTGGAGGCACTTGCCCTTTTCATTGTGTGGTGAGGAATGATAACTATAAGATATTTTTAATTGATAACTTACTATATTGAAGATCTTGACAGAGTTGCATTTGTTTTCCGTTTTTTTCTTTCAAAGAATGGCTTGTAATGTCATCATCACTATTGTAATTGTAGCATGTACAACTACTGCTTTTGCTTACTAAATTTTGGTTGTTGGTTGAAATGATGTTTTCCGAACCATACAGTTTTTTGAGTGGAGACACTTGCCCTTTTCATTGTGTGGTGAGGAAGATATGTATCAACTAATTAGCAAAATTTGATAAGCAAACTTAGTGGTTGTTTATAGACTACGTATTAACTATAAGATTTTTTCATTGATAACTTTTTACTTGACTCTATGCACTTGTTTTTACTAAGAAGTTTCATATTGTAACTATAATATTTTCAACGTAACAACATTCTTGCTCGTTACTTGTATTTGTTTTGCTGATAATAGCTCCTAATTTATGATTTTGGTTTTCATTACTGTTGAAGATGTTGTCATTTACTGCCTCTAATGGTTTTATTATTTTTCAAATTGACTTATGGAATCATGGGCTGCGGAGAGGGGCAGAGGCATTTAGCTAGTTTCTCACACGATGATGGTGACAGACAGGTATAGTATTTCTTTCACTATTAAATATCTTGGTTCTATTTGCATGATATATCTGATCCCAGTAGACAACAAATGCCTTTTGTGTGCAAAGTTCGTTTCCTGATGGAAATGATCTTTTTCTCTTGACAAAGAAAGCATGTCTGGTTTTTCTAAATAAATTGACGCTCCTATACTATGTCGTCACAGTTATTATTGCTACTTTTAAAACTTTTGGTCTTGTTCACTAAGTTTTGATTATTAGTTGAAATGATATTTTCCAAACCTTACAGTTTTTTGAGTGGAGGCACTTGCCCTTTTCATTGTGTGGTGAGGAATGATAACTATAAGATATTTTTAATTGATAACTTACTATATTGAAGATCTTGACAGAGTTGCATTTGTTTTCCGTTTTTTTCTTTCAAAGAATGGCTTGTAATGTCATCATCACTATTGTAATTGTAGCATGTACAACTACTGCTTTTGCTTACTAAATTTTGGTTGTTGGTTGAAATGATGTTTTCCGAACCATACAGTTTTTTGAGTGGAGACACTTGCCCTTTTCATTGTGTGGTGAGGAAGATATGTATCAACTAATTAGCAAAATTTGATAAGCAAACTTAGTGGTTGTTTATAGACTACGTATTAACTATAAGATTTTTTCATTGATAACTTTTTACTTGACTCTATGCACTTGTTTTTACTAAGAAGTTTCATATTGTAACTATAATATTTTCAACGTAACAACATTCTTGCTCGTTACTTGTATTTGTTTTGCTGATAATAGCTCCTAATTTATGATTTTGGTTTTCATTACTGTTGAAGATGTTGTCATTTACTGCCTCTAATGGTTTTATTATTTTTCAAATTGACTTATGGAATCATGGGCTGCGGAGAGGGGGCAGAGGCATTTAGCTAGTTTCTCACACGATGATGGTGACAGACAGGTATAGTATTTCTTTCACTATTAAATATCTTGGTTCTATTTGCATGATATATCTGATCCCAGTAGACAACAAATGCCTTTTGTGTGCAAAGTTCGTTTCCTGATTGAAATGATCTTTTTCTCTTGACAAAGAAAGCATGTCTGGTTTTTCTAAATAAATTGACGCTCCTATACTATGTCGTCACAGTTATTATTGCTACTTTTAAAACTTTTGGTCTTGTTCACTAAGTTTTGATTATTAGTTGAAATGATATTTTCCAAACCTCACAGTTTTTTGAGTGGAGGCACTTGCCCTTTTCATTGTGTGGTGAGGAATGATAACTATAAGATATTTTTAATTGATAACTTACTATATTGAAGATCTTGACAGAGTTGCATTTGTTTTCCGTTTTTTTCTTTCAAAGAATGGCTTGTAATGTCATCATCACTATTGTAATTGTAGCATGTACAACTACTGCTTTTGCTTACTAAATTTTGGTTGTTGGCTTGCATTTGTTGCTTGCTTTGCAATGAAATCCGTACTTTCGTTTTCCTGTTTTTCCCTTTCACAGTGCTCTTTCAGTTCTTGGGATGGGAAAGCCACAGGGGTTGCATCCAGAGTCAGTGCCTGATTCGATTAATACCTATTGCACAGTGGAATAACTGCTACTGTCAGCTGGTAACATTTACGTTTTTTCTTCAAATGTTTGCAATTTTTTTTTTTAAAATTATTGTGAACTTTGTTGCTTGCTTTGCATTAATGAAATCATTACTTTCTTTTTTCTGGCTATTTTTCACAGTGCTCATTCACTTCTTGGGATGGGAAAGCCAGATATGTTGCATCCAGAGTTAGCTGCAGATTCGATTAATATATGTTGTACCATGGAATACCTACTAGTATCAGCTGGTAATATGAACGTTTTGTTTCTAAGTGTTTGCAATTTTTTACACACCTCTTTATCATTTGTGTAATGACTTGATCTTCTTCTTTTTGTTTTTTTAGATTAGATGTGGCCTGTTCTGATCAAGGGGATGTACTAGAGCTATAACGTGATCAACAGGACTGCAAGGTGTGTATTCTCTTCTTAAAATTGTGATATACATTTGAATCTTTGAATTATAACTCGTCTCTACAAGAATGGACAACAGTGACAACTTGTTTAAATGATTGGTGTCCAGAATAAGAAGTTTATCATCTTAAAAAAACGATGCTCAGGTGAAGATATCATACATTGTTGAAGAAAATGAGGTAGTTCTCTTTTTTAAGCTTCTTTGCGATGTGTCTTTACTATAATGGTTACTGCTGGGAACTTTGTGGACGAACGGGTGAAGGTTTATTTGTTTACTGATTTTGTAGGATGTGAAGATCTCATGAAGTTGCCATTTTTTAGGATAAGCAGTTTATCTCATCCATTGTTGACACAAATCAGGTAATTCTCTTTTTTAAGTTTCTTTGCAATGTGTTTTTTCTGTAATGATTATTGTCTGGAACTTTATGGATGAACAGGTGAAGGTTTATTTGTTTACTGGTTTTGCAGGACACAAAGGTTTAACGTAGTTGCCATTTTTTTAGGATAAGCAGTTTATCTCACGAATCAGGTAGGTCTCTTTTTTAAGTTTCTTCACAATGTGTCTTTAATGTAATGGTTATTGTCAAGAACTTTATGGATGCATGGGCAAATGTTTATTCGTTTACTGGTTGTGTAGGATGCAAAGATTTCTTAAAGTTGCCATTTTTTGGAGTGAGGAAAGGAAAGTTCGCTGTCTCTTATCCTCCCTCCACCTCTCTCTCCCCTTCCCTCATTGAAATAGAAGAAGCATAAAAAGTCAGAGAGTCAGTTTTTATAGTTTTGTAAGTTATTTTATTTTATTTTATTTTATTTTTTAAAAAATCTTTAGATTGTGTTTTTAGTTTAGAACTCTTTACTATTTGTTTTCTTAGCTTAGGATTTCTATCTATTAAGCATTTTAAGTCAATCAGAACTCATTAAATTGGGCTAGGATTTATCAGCCAATAATGAAGGCTTTATCTTTGTAATATAATTCTATTTTACATTACCAAATTACATAGTTATTTTAGAGCATCTTATACTTGTACTCCGTGAAAGAGTATAAACTTCATTAGTAGTTATGCAGGATAGATATTATACCGGACTCCGTGAAAGAGTATAAGCTTCATCTAGCAGTTATTTTGGACTGATGAGAGGGGAACTCATGTTATACCTATACTCCATGAAAGAGTATAAACTTCATCTAGCAATTATGCATGACAGATATTAGGGAATTTGTGTTATACCTGTGCTCCATGAAAGAGTATAAACTTCATCTAAATTGTGTTATACCTGTACTCCGTGAAAGAGTATAAACTTCATCTAGCATTTATGTAGGATAGATATTAAGGAATTCGTGTTATACTTGTACTCCGTGAAAGAGCATAAACTTCATCTAATTCGTGTTACACCTGTACTCCAGGAAAGAGTATAAACTTCATCTAGCATTTATGTAGGACAGATATTAGAATATTCGTGTCATACCTGTACTCCGTGAAGAGTTTAAACTTCATCTAGCATTTATGCATGACAGATATTAGGGAATTCATGTTATACCTGTACTCCATGAAAGAGTATAAACTTCATCTAATTCATGTTATACCTGTACTCAGTGAAAGAGTATAAAGTTCATCTAATTTGTGTTACACCTGTACTCCATGAAAGAGTATAAACTTCATCTAGCATTTATGCAGCACATATATTAGAATATTCATGTTATACCTGTACTCCAGAAAAGAGTTTAAACTTCATCTAGCATTTATGCATGACAGATATTAGGGAATTCGTGTGATATTTGTACTCCATTAAAGAGTATAAACTTCATCTAATTCGTGTTATACCTGTACTCCCTGAAAGAGTATAAACTTCATCTAGTATTTATGCGGGACAGATATTAGGGAATTCGTGTTATACCTTTACTCCATGAAAGAGTATAAACTTCATCTAGCAGTTTTTCTGGACTGATTATAGGGAATTTGTATTATAATTGTACTCCGTGAAAAAGTACAAACTTTTTTAGCTGTTCTGCAGGACAGATGGGAATTCATATTATACTTGTACTCCGTGAAAGAGTATAAACTTCATTAGCAGTTATGCAGGACAGATATTAGGGAATTCGTGTAAGCCTATTCTCCTTGAAAGAGTACAAAATTCGTATGTGATTGTCATTATTTTTTAGTTTGATCTTGTTTTTTTGGGTTAGGATGTTTATTTATGCATGGTTCATTTTGTAATAAATGATATTTTTCTTAACCTTATACTTTTTGATTGGAGACCCTTACCCATATTATTATATGGTCAGGATGATGCAATCCATATAATTTGCTATTAGACTCTATGCACTTGTTTCTTTTTTCTTTTTTCTTTTTCCTTTGTTTTTTTTTAAAGCAGTTTAATGTTGTAAATCTTCTTAACGAAACAGTATGTAGTAATACAGTAGCTACTTTTTTCACGTATGTTCATATTTTATTTTTTGAAATGAGTGGCTGACCTATGAAGTAGCAAGAATCAAAGGCATTGTCAATGACGGTAGCAGGTCATGATACAGAAAATCCACTAGCAGGTAACAATACAGAAAATCCACTAAATTCTTCTTTTGTTTTAAATGTTTGTTTTTAGTAGTTGTTAAACTTTTAATTAATTGCTTGCATGATGTAAAAATCAATTCTCATATTGTCTTTGTGGTTTTGATTAATTAATGAGTGATTTTTTATTTTTAGATGAAAATTGGTCTATTTGAAGTCATAAAAGGCTCTTTGTCAGGGGAGAGACAACTGATATTTCTCAAGAGACAATTGATTTTTAAGTGAGACTTTTGCCTTCTATTTTATTTTTTATTTTTTTAAGTACGTTTATTTTCCTTTCTCAAACACAAGAATAAGAGTTGCTTGCTTTTGTTGTTTTCTTTTTTTATTATTATTATTTTCATTTTTATGAAGTTTGTTGCTTGAAGTGCAATGAAATCCGTACTCTCTCTCTCTCTCTCTCTCTCTCTCTCTCCTTTCTGCCTTTTCCTTTTTACAGTGCTCTTTCACTTTTTATGAAGTTTATTTTCATCCTGATTCGATTAATACCAAGTGCACTGTGGAATAACTGCTAATATCAGCTGGTAACATTTATGTTTAGTTTTTAAATATTTGCAATTAAAAAAAAATTGTTGTGAAGTTTGTTGCTTGCTTTGCATCAATGAAATCATTACTTTCTTTTTTCTGGCTTTTTTTCACAGTGCTCATTCACTTCTTGGGATGGGAAAGCCAGACACGTTGCATCCAGAGTTAGCAGCAGATTCGATTAATATATGTTGCACTATGGAATAACTGCTAATATCAGTTGGTAATATGAACGTTTTGTTTCTAAGTGTTTGCAATTTTTTACACGCCTCTTTATCATTTGTGTAATGACTTGATCTTCTTCTTTTTGTTTTTTTAGATTAGATGTGGCCTGTTCTGATCAAGAGGATGTACAAGAGCTATAACGTGATCAACAGGACTGCAAGGTGTGTATTCTCTTCTTAAAATTGTGATATACATTTGAATCTTTGAATTATAACTCGTCTTTACAAGAATGGACAACAGTGACAACTTGCTTAAATGATTGGTGTCCAGAATAAGAAGTTTATCATCTTAAAAGCACGATGCTCAGGTGAAGATATTATACATTGTTGAAGAAAATCAGGTAGTTCTTTTTTTTAAGTTTCTTCGCAATGTGTTTTTACTATAATGGTTACTGCTGGGAACTTTGTGGATGAATGGGTGAAGGTTTATTTGTTTACTGATTTTGCAGGATGCGAAGATCTCATGAAGTTGCCATTTTCTAGGATAAGCAGTTTATCTCATCCATTGTTGACAAAAATCAGGTAGTTCTCTTTTTTAAGTTTCTTTGCAATGTGTCTATACAATAATGGTTATTGTCAAGAACTTTATGGATGCATGGGCAAATGTTCATTCGTTTACTGGTTTTGTAGGATGCAAATATGTCTTGAAGTTGCCATTTTTTGGAGTGAGGTAAGGAAAGTTCTCTCTCTCGTACGCTCCCTCCACCTCTCTCCCTCCCTCCCTCCTTCTTTGATATAGAAGAAGCATAGAAAAGTTAGGGAGTTAGTTTTCAAAGTTTTGTATTTTTTATTTTTTTTTATAAATCTCCAAATTGTGTTTTAGATTAGGGCTCTTTACTATTTGTTTTCTTATCTTAGGATTTCTATCTATTAAGCATTTTAAGATAATTAGAACTCATTAAATTAGCCTAGGGTTTATCACCCAATGAAGAAGGCTTTATCATTGTTATATGGTTCTGTTTAATATTATTTTTTTAAGAGTCTTTAATCAATCACAAATTACATAGTTATTTTAGAGCATTTTATACTTGTACTCTGTGAAAGAGTATAAACTTCATCTAGTAGTTATTCTCGACTGATGATAGGGAATTCAAATTATACTTGTACTCCATGAAAGAGTATAAACTTCATTTAGTAGTTATTCTGGATTGATAATAGGAAATTCATCATATATGTGTATGCTGTGAAAGAGTATAAACTTCATTAGCTGTTATGCAGGACAGATATTAGGGAATTCATATTATATGTGTACTCCGTGAAAGAGTAGAAACTTCATCTAGCAGTTATTCTCGACTAATGATAGGGAATTCATATTATGCTTGTATTCCGTGAAAGAGTATAAACTTCATCTAGCAGTTATGTAGGATAGATAGTAGGGAATTCGTGTTATACCTGTACTCCATGAAAGAGGAATTCATGTTATACCTGTACTCCAAGAAAGAGTATAAACTTCATCTGGTGGTTATTTTGGAATGATGATAGGGAATTTGTATTATACCTCCACTCCGTGAAAGAGTATAAACTTCAGTAGCAGTTATGCGGGACAGATATACGGGAATTCATGTTATGCCTATATTCCTTGAAAGAGTACAAAATTCATATTTGATTGTTATGATTTTTAAGTTTGAGCTTGTTTTTTAGGGTTAGGATGTTTACTTATGCATAGTTCTTTTTTTAATAAATGATATTTTTGTTAACCATGTAGTTTTTTGAGTGGAGACCCTTTTAATTGTATGTTCGGGATGATGCCCATCAACTGATAAACAAAATTTGATAAATAGACTTGGTAGTTTAGTTTATTGCAGTTCATATAATTTGCTGTTTGACTCTATGCACTTGTTTCTTAAAAAAAAAAAAAAAAGGTTTAATATTGTAACATGAATCTTCTTAACATAACTATGCGATAATACAATGAGTAACTATACTTCTTTTTTCATGTATGTTCATATTTTATTTTTTGAAATGAGTTGCTGACCTATGAAGTGGCAAGAATCAAAAGTATTGTCAACGAGGGTGGCAGGTAACAATGCAGAATATCCACTAGCAGGTAACAATACGGAAAATCCACTAAATTCTTCTTTTGTTTTAAATATCAGCTGTTAATAGTTGTTAAAGGTTTAATTAATTGCTTGCATGATGTAAAAATCAATTCTCATAATTTTCTTTGTGGTTTTGATTAATTAATGAGTGATTTTTATTTGCAAGTGAAAATTGGTCAATTTAAAGTCTTAAAATGTTGAAGAGACAACTGATATTTATCAAGAGACCACTGATTTTAAAGTGAGACTTTTGCCTTCTATTTTATTTTTTATTTTTTATTATTTTTTTAAGTACGTCTATTTTCCTCTCTCAAACAAAGAATAACACAAGTTGTAATGTTCTATTGGGTCTATGCGTAACATTCAAAAGGGTATCTTGAGGTGGATTCGTTGCGAGTCATATGAGCATAGTGAGTCAAATTGTTTCATTCTATTCCTTCCTCACATATTGTAACATTACCAGATTGTAGGAGGCTTTGTAGCGTGCAAAAGCTTTAAAGGGCTTGGTGGGATTTACTTTTCAACAGGTTCGATCTTTCACTCTACAGGTAAATTTTAAATTTTTTTTTCTTTAGCCCCCAACTTTTACACTTCAATTTTGAGGAAAAGATAAAATAATTCAACAGGAAGCATATTTTCATTTCATGATAGGTTTTTCAGTGAGATTGGGAGAAAATGTGTTGCAACAACTCAGTATCAAATCCTATACATGTAAGTCCTATTTCATGAATATGATCTCTTTTCAAAGACAATTAATTACGCAAACAATCCTATTCTACAACATATTCTGATGGTGAGCTGGTCTAATATGAATATCTCCTACTTGTATCAGCTTATCAAAGATTGACCGAGCTTGACAAGCCATCATAGAGGGGAGTTAGGGGGACACCATAGTTTTTCACAAGAAACTCATGCGAGTGAAGCTGAGGTAAGAGAATATTTGATTGGCATATGATATTTCTTTTTCACTACAAATTATTTATTTGATTAAGTCATCTCGTTGTAGGCAAATGACACACTGGCAGTACCTAAGAGTAGCAGGCTCTCAAGGCTGGCTAACATGTTTTGGAGGAGAGCATAGCTTGAGTAGCAATCTCATTCATAGCTCAACCCAAAATGCTCTGTTACCTATATTTTGTTTGAGCCTTTTTTTTTTTTTCTTTTGCATTTTTTTTTTTGTTATTTTGTATTGGTACTTATTATTATTTCGTAGTAGAATTAGTATTTTTATCTTCTTAGTATTTGAACTAGGTTATCTAGTGAGATTGAGATTGATTAGTCCACAACAAAGCTTTAGACTTTAGTTTCGTATGCGTGTTTTTTTTTTTTTAATGCAGAACAAAATCTTCGGAAATTGTGTTTGATTATGATTTTTGGTATTTTTTTGGTGGCTATCTATATATATCTAGCTTGAGTTTACTTAGGGTTTTGTTATTTATTGTCAGGTACCAGATCTTTATCTGGTTAGTATTTCAGATGAATTATGACTCCTGAATACATAAGGCTTTATCTTTGTAATACGGTCTGTTTTGCAGTATTGTTATCAAATTACATTGTTATTTTTTGTATTTCTATCTGTACTCCTTGAAAGAGTATAACCTCATCTTTCCTTCTACTCTACTGCGTTAAGCTGTGATGTCGAATAGTTAATTAGTGGATTCGTGTTTACTTAGAATTTTATTTATTATTTATTTGGTGGTTATCTATATTTAGTTTGAGTGTGCTTAGTATATAATTATTATCGGGCCTGGGATTGTATTTGAATCTGAATAGACTATGATTTATTAGGCTAATTTTGTATTGTAGTTCATTTTTTCATTACAACTATCAATTACAGAGTTATTGTAGAGCAATTTCTATCTTTTACTCCTTGAAAGAGTAAAAACTTCATCTTCCCCTTCGAGTCTGCCCCTGTACTTTGGTGATGTACAACAATATACTTGGATATTGGATTTTTTGTGGATTTATTTTATGTGATTGTTACCTGTTATTAAGTTTGAATTTGTTTCAGATTTACCTATTTATTATTATCTGAGACTCCTGAATAGGCTACAAATATTAGCCTATAACAATGATTTTAACTGTGCACACGTACAAAGTTATTTAGTGTATTCTTCACCTTACTCCTTGAGAGAGTAGAAACTATCTTAGTGTATTTTCTGCCTTACTTCTTGAAAGAGTATACACTTGTGTATTTTGCCTTACTCCTTGAAGAGTATAAACTTCATATATTACGAAGCTAGTTTAGTGTTTTCTACTTCATATGTTACGAAGCAAGTTTAGTGTATTTTCTACCTCACTCCTTGAAAGAGTATAAACTATTTTTGTGTCTTTTCTGCCTTACTCTTGAAAAGAGTATAAATTAATATGGTTTTTTTCTACCTACTCTTGAAAGATTATGAATTGTTCTTGTGTTTTTTCTTTCTTGCTCTCTTGAAAGAGTAAAAACTTGATATGGTATTTTCTACCTTACTCCTTCAAAGAGAAGAAACTATTTTGTGTATGCTCTTCCTTACTTTCAAATCCGAGGCATCAAGTGATGACGTAGGACACATATTAGGGAATTCTTGTTTGTTAGGATTTTTTCAGGTCGCTTATATTTAGTTTGAATTTGATTAGAAACATTATTCGCTTTTTTACTTGCAGGTTTAGGATGTTTATCTATTTATAGTGCTAATGTAGAATAGATGATTAGTGCCGAGGGAAGTTAGGAATTTAGAGTATCGGGTGAAGTTGGGCCAAGCAAATTTCTCATGTAGGATGAGAAGGGTGAATTGGAAAGTAAAGGGGGGTGGCAAGGAAGAGAAGAATGATTGAAGAGATTATGTATGATGAGACCGGAACTGGTTATTTTGCAGGAAGTAAAAAAGAGTCGCTTGATGAAAGGTTGGTAGCGTTTCCAGTTCATGGAAGAACTAAAGCAATGATGGAACA